>ML777220.1:83416-98583 GCA_009831015.1 Picea engelmannii | reverse complement strand
CATAACGTGGCTTATGTTGGACATCCTGGATATCAGAAGACTGTGGCAGCAATCAAAAGCCATTATTTTTGGCCAGGTATGAAGAAAGAAATTGCTGAATACATCGCCAGATGTATGGAATGCCAGAAGGTCAAGGCTGAGCACGAACACCCAGCAGGGTTGCTGCAACCTTTACCTATTCCTGAGTGGAAATAGGAAGTGGTAACAATGGATTTTATCACAAGGTTGCCCAGGACAAACAAGCAGCATGATTCAATCATGGTGGTGGTGGACAAGCTTACTAAAGCTGCCCATTTTATTCCGTTGAAAACTACCCACAGAGCAGCAGATGTTGCTGATATCTTTTTAAAATAAGTTGCACGCTTGCATGGAATTCCTAATACAATTGTGTCTGATAGAGACCCGAAATTCACTTCGAATTTCTGGAAGGGACTGTTCAAAGGATTCAGAATGAATCTGAACTTTAGCACAGCATATCATCCCGAGTCTGATGGACAGACAAAGAGAGTGAACAGAGTAATTGAAGACATGCTGAGAATGTATGTGATGGATAAACCATCAAGGTGGGAAGACTACTTGCATTTGGTAGAATTCGCCTACAACAATGGGCATCATGCATCACTGAAGATGAGCCCATTCGAAGCACTGTATGGTAGAAAGTGCAACACTCCAGTGAGTTGGGATAATCCAGCTGACAGGGTAGTAGTTGGACCCGAACTACTCAAAGAAATGGAAGATCAGATGATAAAAATCAAACAGAATCTGAAAGCTGCCCAGGATAGGCAGAAAAGTTACGCTGATAGTAATAGAACCCATAGAGAATTCAAAGTGGGTGACCATGTTTTCCTAAAAGTGAAAACTAACAGGAGTTCCCTTAAATTGGGAAGTTGCGCCAAGTTGGCAGCAAGATTTTGTGGGCCATTTGAGATCCTAGAAAGGATTGGGTCGGTTGCATACATGCTTGCATTACCTGCATCTATGACTGTACATAATGCATTTCATGTTTCACTGCTTAAGAAATATGTACCTGATGCTAATCATGTTATCGATTGGAATGTGATACAGGTGGAACCAGAAGGTGTCCTGCAAGTGCATCCTGTGCACATATTGGACAGGAAAAACAAACAGCTCCGGAATCGAGCTATAGAGATTGTAAAGGTCTAGTGGACCTGGTACGGTCCCGAGGACGCGACATGGGAGCATGCAGATGTTATGCGGGTAGAGTACCTGCACCTTTTGAAGATTTTGAAAGGCTTGGAGAGATAGTGTAAGTTGCACTGAGGACAGTGCAAAAATAAGGGTAGGGGGATTGTAGTGTCCCCAAGGCCGAACCCCGATGTAAACTATGAACGGAAAGAGATTGTAAATATGTGTTATAGGCTGGTGAGCCAAGTTTTTTATAAGCCAGTAGGCTTATGTGTCTGATTAGGCCAGAGAGCCTAAGGGTTGAAGGCCAAGGGCCTGGATTTTGTATCTGTATGTATGCAACACTTCAATAAAATATAAACACCGCTAGGTGTAGACTGACCACGATGAAAGAGTGATGGGGGACTGAGCATCCACAGAGTGGGCAAGGGATTAGGGGCTGGAAGGGGGGAAAAGGGGGTTGAGTGTTGAACCTAGGGGCTAAGCCTAGGGGGCTTAGGCCTGGAATAATATTTTAATATTATTTCCAAAAAGAGCCATGTGCATATTATTTTACCCTAAGTTCTTTGGAAGGACGAGTGACTTCCAAATGTGAAGGAACGAGCTTCATGGGTGACAAGTGTCAACCCATGTGCATGCAGTTAAAACTGCCAAAGCAAGCCGTGTTGGGGGTCCCGCTCCCATTCCTGTCAACTGTTGCGTAGGTTCCTTCTCAATTCTAGCGGACTGTCTGAGCATGAATGAGTGGAACCTTTGCAAAGATATCCTTGTGCATCTTCTGAACCGTACACCCCTTGAACCAGAAGCCTGTGTCATTCTGAGATAGCTCGTACATTCTATTCTGAACCGTCAAGCCTGTGAGTGGAATCTCTGTACACCTTGTGAAATCCTGAAAACCGAAATAGTGAGTCTATTTCGGGATTGTTGAGCCTATTTGGGAAGCCCGTGTCTGTTTTCCCAGTTGGATGTTGTGGCCACACAGTGCTGGACTGCGCGTGGCTTACTGGCCAGGGTGAATTCGTGCTTAGCATGTGTGTAACCTCTCTCCAGGTGAGGGAGGTGATTGTGGTTTGAAGAGGCAGGTTGTCAGGCCTGCGAGCAACTCTTTCCAGGTGAAAGAGTTTGTTGGGAAGTGTTTTCTTCCAGAGAGTGTCCAGCACCAGCTACGGGCTCTGAGACTTCCTGATCCGGCCTATTGCCGAGACCCAAAAGGGGAGGTTAGCACCGATGGACTGTGTGTGTGAAGGTGTATACTCCTGGGCGGAACAGGCATGTGGGGAATGAGGGTCTGGTAGTAGTGGGTGTAAGATGGCATCTCTGGGAAGAATCCTTCCAGATATTTATGTGATGTCTTCCCTGTAACCTCAGCCTAGCCTAAGATTCCTTGCCTTGGGGTGGAGCTCGGTCCCAGCTCGGGGGTGACCCACTGTTGAGCTGAAAAACAGTGTGGTCTAAGGCTGGGAGGTTTGTGGAAGGCCTGCACTTGGTTGGTGATTTCTACAGCTGTTAACAGATAAGTATTTGAATTAAGCTTGATCATGTGGTGTATGACCGTGTTGTTTTTGGATCATGTTTTTCCGCTGTGTAAATGAAAATTATTGTTAAATGCTATGGATTGTTAAGCATAGCAGTAAAATTATATGTTTTTACTCTGGAATTTAAATGTGTTTAATTGTGTTTAAATGCATGTGGTTAATTGGCCCGTGTTTATTATCAAAAGAGTGTACAAATCATTTCAGAGCGCGAGTAAGCTCTGAACTGTAAAGAGGGTACTCTACAGAGACCTCGTCCTTGCTTACGATATTGCTCATGATACCCTCGGCCATGGAAAATTCGAGTCACTATGGCATGGCCCTTACATTATCCAACATTGCCTCACTAAAGGCGCATACATCCTGGCTTCCCTCGAGGGCCTCTCTCTCAAAGAACCCGTCAACGGGTTGTACTTAAAGAAATTTTACGCGTGAGCGTAGCCATTCTACACTAGGTTATTTCTTTTGTAGTGTTTTTAATCTTTTTTCCATACCTCACGTCTAAACTATCATTTGTGTTATTGACAGATGCCTCCTCCATCGGCCTACCACATCGGTTACGTCGACCGTGCCAGTTGTTGGACACAAAATCTCGCTTTGGTTGCTTGGACCCTCTATTCCCCCTCACATGAACTGCTCCACTCCAGCGGCATATGTTTGTGCTCAGCAACCAACAACCAAGTCGAGTACACTGTCGTCATTGGTCTCCTCGCCGATGCTAGCCATCATTGTATTTGTCACCTTAACGTCTTACTAGACTCCCAACTAGTCTTCCTCCAGCTCAACAATGTGTATCGTGTCCGCAATCCTTGCCTCTTTCACAAATACCTTCAAGTTAGACTTTTATCTCGACATTTTGATTTCATTACATTTACACATATTCCAATAAAATTTAATCAAATCACAGATAACATGGCTAACATTGTACTAGATTGGCATATATCACATCAAGACACCTTTCCACGCACATAAACCATCAAAAGTCTGTCACAGCATATAGATTAGACATCATAAACAACATTAAAAAATCCTCACACACATGTGAACATCACAAAGATCCCAAAATGTATATCCATATATATATATATATATATATATATATATATATATATATATATATATATATATATATATCGGTCAAATGTTCCATCAAAATGTTTACAAAAAATAGAGTACATCCTGTACAAAATCCGTTGGCCGATGAACCACCTCGGTACAAAACTGGTGTCACCACACCAAATGGGCTCACCAACCTATATAACATACAAAAACACATACAGAGACACTCATGGTGCCTCTAGAGCAGCACCACCTGACCCTCCCTCAGGAGGTGGTGCCCCACCCGCTATCGGTCCCTCCAGACCTGGAGGTAGCCGCCCAGTCATCGCAACACCTACTATTTCTTCTCTCCGAACCACGGTCCACCACATCAGCGAAACCCCCACACACTGCTCTAGGACGCCCTCGTCCTGGATACGTGACCACATGCCCTCAGGAACTCCATGTAGCACTACCTCCAAGCGGCAACGAATATCCTCAAACTCTCCCCCGGCCTTGGCCAGAGGAGCATGTGATGGCCCTGCACCAGGATCATCAAAATGGCATCTCCTAGCCGCTCTCTCATCACCAGCAGGTCTCGCCTCAACACCCTCCCATCGTCGTCTCTCTCCTGCCCACGGCTCTCCCCGTGGAGGTCTCACCGACCCCTGACGAGTCGGTGCTCTAACCAACTCAACCTCGCGCCCACGAGGTCCCACATATGCACATACAAACAAACAAAGGATAGCATCAACATCCATCTATACATAATACACATGCTATACTATCTAAATATCAAAACATCAAAAAATCACATCATACCTCATCGGTCAAACACCTCTCCTAGAGGTAACACCATCTCCGGATCATCCCGGAAGTCCACCCCACAGTACGAATACTGCAGTATGATCTGCGGCATCTTCCGCCACACCTGTGTAGCCTCGGCCATGAAATAATGGCCACCCTCCCCACCACCGTGACGAATCAAGATCCTAGACCACCGCTTCAGTCGCGTCTCTCGCACACCAGGTGTGCCCAATAACACTCTAGGGCACAACATTGGCACCCTCTCCAAAAACCATGCAACCAAGATGAACCCAAAAGCGAACTCCCCTGAGTCCGCAGCCCGACACCTGTCTAGCTGCCCTACCATCTTGGCATGCAACATCAAGCCCCAGGAAAAATTCTCTCCTGACAGTGCCCTCCCCATAATCCTCAGTTGACCACCACTTATCCGCTGAATTGCGAGGGACCCATATACCCTCACAACCATCACTGCCACACAACGATGAACCAGGGCATCCATAGCCCCGATACTCACCACAGAGCCCGATATAAAGTCACCCCTCGTACAGTACCTCTGGCCTAAGGTAGCCAACTTCCCATCCCCAGGTAATACAGGCTCTGCTAGTAAGGGCATTCCCCGGAAAGGGAGCCCAGTCAGAAAAGATCGCCTGCGCACTATGGGGCCCACACACACAAAACCCCCTGTACGACCCTCCGTACATGCCCTGCCCAAAAATAGAAACCCTAATTTTATGTAGGACGATAAGACAACTAACCTGAAGCTCGTTGGTCCTAAATCGGCTACCTCATTCTCCTGGAATCTCCAAATCTCCTTTGAATATCTCTCGTCCAATCACTCTGACAACAGGGACAAATGAGGTGGTAGTGTGGGCCCTACAACTATATATAGTCCTTTTTTCCAAACTTCCAGACCCCATTTTGGGAGCTCTGAACCTTCATTTTTCAATCTGTCTTCAGCCACGGGATCATCACCCCACCCTCTACATCAAGACAGTCCTTGGGCCATTTTTCATCCTTATCCCCCGGGGAGCCATTTGTCCATACCTCGTTTAGGTATGCATGCTCATGTTCAAAATTATCAAATAAATGATTATATGTTTGTTTATCTTCAGATATTGTTCACGTCGGGTATTTGGTTGTCATCTGTGCAGGTACTTGGTCATCACACACCAGCACGACCCCTTCAGGTATATAGTCAACACTGGCATGTAATCATTCCCTCTTAATCTCAATTGCATCTCCAGTCACACCCTCTGAAATTTTCCTTTAGGGTCCCTATATTCGGCTCTGCAGTACTGTTACCTCCACTGCATTTTGGGTACTGTCACCCGGTAGCACTCTCCCCCACATGAGTTGTCCCATTCATAGCCCCCCTTGGCACTTTGACACTCATGCTATTTTCAACCTTTAGGGATGGGAGTCCCGATAGTCTTACATCATGTCGCAATCAGCCACATACTCCTTCTCCTCATTTTGCTAGCCTACCCAATGGAATCCCAGGGCACTCCCTCACAGTTTTATTTTTACTGCACTCTCGCAACACCATTTACCATCCATTTCATCCACCGCTTGTTTTCCCATCTTCAGATTACCCTCCATACATTGCCCTACTACAGAAACCCGCTTATGGGGCCCCAACCCTCCACTTGTTTTTTACACCAACTTGCGCCATCCTTAGGCCAAGCCATCTTACACTAGGGCACCCGTTTCTGTATTTTCATTATTATCCCCACTGATTTTTTAATTCTTTTTGTAATTAAGCTGTTGTTTCCAGCATTTTACATAACTTTTTGTCGTCACCTTTGGCGACCTTATTGGAAAAAACAACCCATGTAGCCCTTGGTTGGGGAATTCCTTATCACCTACTCTTGTTCACATCATCCATAAACTCCGAGTATCCCACAGGCCACCTACCTCTACTCTCTGAGTTTGTTCACTTTGTCTCACCTCTGGCACAACTTATCCCACGTCTCGTTGTCCCCTTGACACTCGACCTCGTTGAATGGTTGCGGCCACTTATACTTCACATATATCCCCAACCAAGGGCAGTCTTGAGTCTCCACACATCTTGACTTCGTCCATGTACCTCCACAGTTCCTGACCTCACCTAGTGGATTTCACGAAGCCCTTTTCTTCTTGGAGTCACGTCTCCCTTTTTGTCGACATCAACACAGTTTCCAGAAGGGCGACAGTATCTTGACTCTCATTACCTTTACAATGAGAAGTCTCAGATGGCATAAGGAGAACCATCACTGCTCTCTGCTATCATTGACCCCCATAACATTCGACTTCAACACTTTTTCATGTTATGGTGGGTCTTACTTTGCGACTATTGCAATTGTTTTTTATCGTTGTCGAAGACCTCTGAACTTTGTTGGGCTCTCAATGCCCACAGAATCCGTGATACTTCTTACAGGTGTCATTGCCTACTGTTCAACATATGTTCCTCATCAGAGTTGTCCTATGCCTTTATCAAACCCTCCCCCAAGGGCACTGCAGTTGTCTACATCAACACACAGTTTCAGTTACCGTACAAAACCCTTTTTTATATAGTTACATGACACGAGCATGGGGCATGCCCGCCTCGTTTGTACACAATTTATTTTTCACACCTTGCAAAAGGTTGGGTCCTACAGGTTCCCTTCTCCCTCCAATAGGTCTCTCTTGATACTCCCACTATCGCTCTTTATTACAACGGTACTCTCAGTAGAAGAAACATTGATGAATTTTGGCTATCTGTATGCTCCTAACCTCATCCATCAGGGGGCATCTGTTATCACTGAATTTTCGTCCGCAAATGGTTACAAGAATCCAGCATCTTCAAACAGTTATGAGTTCACCCATGGACCAAAATTACCAAAAAATCATTTTCAAAAGGTCCAAAACTATACAACCAATTATAAAATCAAGATGCGTTATGACTACATAGGGCGCGCACGCACATGCACCATCAAGAAACGTAGGAAAAACGCACATGCGCACGATGTGCGACTATGGACGCTAAAAGCTACGCACACCTAAGAATGGTGCATTTATGATGTTGGTCGGCCTCCCACCCACTTCTGGTTCAACTTCCAAGTCGATTTGACATCCAAATCTTGGCTGGATCCGGATGGGTGGTTGGTCAAAGACCTAAAGGTGCCCTAAATAGCCCCTTTTCACACTAAAAGTTGGTTGCACAATACCTCAAAGTGGTGCTATAAAACAAGGCTATGGGTGCACTACATTTTCAAGGAATTCATTTGCAAGGTTATGTTGTTGCTATTCTCTTGGGGAAATCTCTTTTCTCATCAAGGGCATACTAGCACCATTCCATTTGGGCAATCCACGTCACCTTTTGAGTGGGTTAGCTTGGTATTCTTTCACCATTTCTTTCAAGTTTTCAAGTTGTAAGAAGAGCTCAATCTTGGGGGTCCAAGGGCCCTCCCTTGGAGGAATAAGGGACCCAAAGTCCCCTTTCTCTTTGGTGTTTTCTTTTCACTAATACAATCCTTTCCATTGGTGACATGAGTCTTGTTTGTTTCTTGTTCTTATGTCCTTATGCACAATAGTTTAATTGTTTTTTCCTTTCCTAGTTTAATTCTTAGCTTAGGCTTTTATGTTTATTCTTCTAACTCTTACATATACTGATGTCTTGCTTAGCTAACCCAACTAAGATTGTAAGCACCTCTGTAAACAGACACCAACCTGATAGAATGAACCTTCATTCAATCCATTATATATAAATATATATACTTCGACAAATTCAACTACCTCTTTTGTTCACCTTACTTCTTTGTTTATATAATCTTCCAATTGGTGTGAACTTGAATGTTGGTGTCTTTTGACAATGAATCATTGCGCCCTTTCATTCATTTGAATAATAATAACTTCTATTATTATTATTATTAGTTTTTTAAACACTTCAAATTCTTTGTAAATTGTTTCAGCATTTTAACCCATCACTAATTATTGCAAACATGAGCTTCCTTCAAACCATTCTTCAAATGACCGTGGGATCATTACTCTCCATTTGCGCTTCCTTCATTATTATTCATATAATATCTCGACAGGTTTTTTCAAAATAGTTAGAATTCTTTTCATAAATCGATCACTAATATGGATCGATTTCGTTTTCAACTCGATTCCATGTCTCTGCAAATATTTCATAAATCGAATTCTGCAGAGGCACTTCCTTCAAACCATGTTTTTCATATGACCATATGCGCAGAACCACGAGATTATTAATTTATGTGATGTCTCTTATTTCACCCAATCTTGTTATCTCCGAAGTGATATCTTCCAGAGTGTTAATATTGATTTGACGTGTGTCCATATCCTTCAATGGTCCATATGTTATTTTGAAGCTTCGGTACTCTGGGACTCTGGGTTACTAGAACTCTGAGTAATTCAATTCCTCTGAAATGATAACCTATTGAATAAGTAATGAAGTTGTGGTGACCGCTTGTTGTCGGTTAACACCTCCGCTTACGCTATCCTTCCACTATGCTTGATCAACGGTTGAGAATGCTCCCAAAGTAGATCAACGGTTAGCGTTAATTCATGATTTACGCTTTACTCTATCCTTCCATTGTACTTGATCAATGGTTGAGAATGCTCCATAATTAGATCAATGATTAGCATTACTTCGTGATTTACACTTACTCTATCCTTCCACTGCTTAATCCAACAACTATGACTTAATCAAAATTTGAGATGGACGACCACTATTTACTTCAAGACTTTATGACTTCGGGGGTTTGGAGGTCTGGGTAATTGATGTTCCAATTTCCACTAGAGTTGGTCTACCTCGAAGTGGTCAACATGGGAGTTCTTATATCATCTTTCCACTTACGTTTTGATCTAATGGTCATGTGAGAATCCATAGGATTTTAGATCAATGGTTATCATTGACTTTAGCCTTCGATGGTTCGATTAGTTGTTGATTTCCCCCTAAGGACAAACTCTTGGAGTGACATAACTATTGATGTCACTGTTGACTTGGCATTGGCCGAGTGGTTGCCATCTGTCACCTAGATTCGTGACTTATGTAACCTAAAGTGCCAAATGGACCTTGACACTTGTCACCATTTGATTGTGCCACCTGTCCTTGCTGACGTGGTCTTGCTATCGTGGATCTCTTGATGTGGCACATGTCCTCCTCCTGGTTGTAGGTTCATATGAATCCTTGATCCAACGATCGTGATCAACTCTTAGATCAACGGTCCAGAATTATTTCGGCCTTCGAGACTTTGTGTTATTCATTCCCAATTCTCAATTCTCTCGGAGTGAGATTCCCCGATTAAACCTCACGTAACTTATCTTCATATAACAATTTTTTTTTGATGTGAAAATATTAACACGATCCAACGATCGTCGAGAATTCAGTTATTTAGGGATCTCGTGAATCCTTGATCCAACGACTGTGATCAGTTTAAGATCAATGGTCTAGATTCATTTCGGCCTTCGGGACTTTGAGTTATTCTCTTTTCCCACTTATCAATTCTCCTGAAATGAGACTCCTCGATTAAACCTCGAGTAACTTCCAGATATAACGATCCTGGTTTGTCCTGAAATCTACATCGATGGACAATATTCTTCCTCGATTCTTTTATAGTTTTACTGTGGGGATTCCAATCCCAATCACGTTTCTGCAATGTGCTTTCCCTTCTGAGATTTTTGGTTTTGTACTTGGATTCTAACTGATCGAGATCATTGCTCTGTTGGGAATTCGATCCCGATAGAGTTTCTACATTTTCTATAATGCGCTTTCCCTTCTGAGATTTTTAGTTTTGTACTTGGATTCTAACTGATCAAGATCAATGATCTGTTGGGAATTCGATCATGTTAGTTTTTTTTGCACTGCGTTGATCTCGTGAAATATTATACACTGCCTCTCCTGAGATTTAAGTATATTCCTCTGCATGTTGTTCATAACAACTCATCATCACATCATAATGACACCGACTGTTGACATCAATGATAACACATCAATGAGAATATGTCCAACACCTTTAAGAAACAAGTATGCCCTTTTACCTCATGAAAATGTACGGATTTTGAATTCTATCACTCCTTTTGAAGTGTTTTAAAGGTACGATAGTTGACCATGATCCTACTAACATTTTGATTATGGGTTTGATTTCCCTTAAGTTTCTTGCATACAAATTTGTTGATTTTATGGCTTTCTAGCCATGAATCAAGATAGAATATCAAATCGAAAAGACTTTATCCAATATCTAATGATGAAAATATGCATGTTTTGAGTTCCATCAGTCCTATTGAAGTTTTTAAAAGGCTCAATAGTTGACTGCGACCCTAATAATATTTTGATTATGGGTTTTATTTCTGTTAAATTTTTTGCATACAACTTTGTTGATTGTATGACATTCTAGCCCATAATGAAGATATCATATGAAATAAAAAAGACTTTATCCAATATATAATTACTTTCTATTTTTTAGTATATAGGTATTACATAAAAAAAAAATCAAATATAGACCAATCGACCTTCCATAAAAAAATTCTTTGGATGGTCTACTACGTCACAAGTTTCATCATTGAATAAAGAGGAGCTTAATTTTGATTTCAATGAAGACTTAGATATATTGGGGTATAATGAAGAATGTGTTGAAGAATTTCAAGGGGGACAACCTGTCACTCAAAAGAAAAGAAAAGAAAAAAGTAAAATGAGAGTGTAATGCCCTATTTCACCTCACTATTTTTTTAGTCAACGAACTTATTCTTTGAGGGTGTTTTCTTGCAAACGAATCGGTTAATTAATACTTTGATGAATGCTAGAATTATTATGAACTGCTTAAAATATCAAACTATGAAATTAATTAATTATGCATTATATCTTGTTGAATAAAATTTATGGATGATCATGATTTTGTACATATATTACTAATGAGTTCCCGAGTCTACAGGAATCTCAATAACTAGATGATGCAGGTATCGTCAACAAGACCCTGGGACTCCCGACTAAGTCAGGGAGTAAATGTGTTGATGAAATTTTGAATAAATGATTTAAATTGAATATGGACATTACTGATAAAAACTTGTTTATTGGATGCAGGCACATGGATCACGCTTGCCAATCTAACTCACAAAATGAGTAGAAGGGATATATAGAAATAGACCAACATAAAGGGAGGGGTGGAACAACATCCTTGATTCCACTCACTAGCACTCATATCGTGACCAAACTTGAAGAGTGATAGACACTCTTGCTCAGACAGTTGCACGATGTCGTCGAGGAAAATTGGGTCTCAGTCATTCATGAGGTATACTGAGGGGTGCGCAATAAGGCATAGGCTTTATTCCTCAGTGTCCAATAGTCTCATAATAGGGGAAACTACAAGAGTAATATGATCTCCGCCAATTGTGCCATAGTCTCAATGCCCAAAGTCAAAGTTCTTGAAGGGGATGATGCATGGCATTCTTGGAGTACATCAGTACACCCTGAAGGACATAGTGTTCATGGAACCTTTATCCTTGTTTCAAATCAAACTTCCAATATAAGGTGAAACATGTAAGTTAACCTAAGGGTAAAGTGATAAAATGAATGGATAGAGTTATTCTAGAAAATTTTGAAAATCAACTTTTATTCGAAGGGATTAGATGTTTAAGGAACAATTAAATTATGCTAGGAATTCGTGGATAATTGGAAGTTAGATTTCAAGCCAAATATAATTAAATAAAGAAAAACAAACAAACTTTGAAAGAAACTAAAATCTGCATGATATTTATTAAAATGAATAAATAAATAGCAAAAATTAACTTCATGAGAAACAATTACATGAGAAGATTAATTGGGGAAAATCCTAACTCATTGAGTAAATAGATAAATAAAAGGTGGGTTAGTTGAGTTAAGTGAATGACCATTTAAGTTAACTATAAAAATATTCACTTAAGAAAATCAGGGAAACATCTAGGGGAAAAATCTAAAAGACAAGAAAAGCAGGGAAACATCTAGGGGAAAATCTAAAAGACAAGAAAAGAAAGGAAACATTTAAAAAGACAAGAAAAACTGGGAAACATCTAGGAGAAAAGATTCGAGACAAGAAAAACATGGGAATCTTAAATAAAAGCTAAGAAACAACTAGGAGTAATTTTAGGAGTTTAATGAAAGTGAGTGAGGGAAAAAAAATTATTTTAAATTTAATTGATGAATTCTTGTGCACCGGGGGAGGATATAAAAGAAAGGTCTTGACTCAAGAAAGGGAGGCTACCCTATTGTTGGATGGTCATCATAATGACTGTAGACCTTGAGTATTACAATTATGAGTTGGACATTGAAGTGTTTTAAGAGGAGAGTTGTGCACTTGATAGCTAGAGTATGTGGTTGGATTTGTATAGCCCCGTTGTGGCTCGATGGGTCTTGGGGAAGAAGAGTACCCTTGGCATTAGCAGGGAGATATCTGGTGACTCAAATCAACATTCAACAAGCCGATGAAAATTGTAATAGTTCCAGAGACAATTGCGCAAGACTCGACGATCTTGACACAAATTCCAATAGGAAAATCAACGTCCTTCGATGAATGGTAAACTTTGTTTCAACAGCTTGGAATTATGTTTATCTTGATGCTTCATGCTTGTAATTTCTATAATCAATGGTATAGTTATGTTGTAATATAAAGTTCTAATTTACCATTTGTAAATTTATTATTGAAGTAAGGTTAAGTGTTTATACCATTTCATTATGTTAACAGATTTGTAAGTACTAGAGCTTTAACTTACAATTTTGGATTTAATTCGTGACGAAATTTAAATGTCGATTGTAAATACAAAATTGTAATTTAATTAATTTAAATACTCTCATTCATAACATAGACATACTATACACTTGATGGTAATCTTTGGATTATTTGGAAGTCATCTTAAAATGAAAGACTGAAAGGTGTAAATGAACTAGTAATCTAGTGAAAAATACTTGTGCTCTGTTTTAAATTTAATTGATTATACCTTGGTAATAATCTCCAAAGAATTTTTAAGCTCCTTGTTAACTGTATTAAAAATTATGTCGAGGCTTCCTCGAAATTGCCCTGTTCATTCCAATTAGTGACCTAGTTACGAATCATATTTATGTATTGAATGAACTGAACCTGTAATTTTATGATAGAGTTATTACCATTGAAATCATAAAATATGTAGCTAAAAAACAAAATATTTTCTTATCCTGAAGGAATCGTTATTAAACCTAGTACTCAGGAGAACTCGATGACCTGTGGTTAGAGTCTGCAACCTTTATTGTGATATGGACGAGGTATTCTAAATATTCAATTTATGGCTAGGAGTTGATGATAGATTGTTTTAAATCATTTATAACGATACACAATTTCCCTCTTGAATAAATTCCATGGTGTATTGTGCAAATGGAAGTGCATATTACCTAATAAGAACGACCATAGAAGTACCTAAGATTACATCATAGAATAATGTGATGTAGTATGAAATTGGAGATAAATAAAAATTAGAGTTTGGGTTCCATGATGATAATTATAGAAATGTGTTTAATGGTAACTCATGAATTACCATTCAAATTGTAACCACCATTATTTTTTCTTTATATATTAAAGTTAAGAGTCTTGTAAAATTTGTTGTAAACATCAATATATTGGAATTGAAACAAGTTCCACTGCAGTGGCAATGTCCCTACTGAGAAGCTCTTTACATGTTGAAGATGTTGAATATCTTAGATCTAAATGGTTTGATGCTGACATAGATAGTTTTCCAAGAAGCTATTTGCATTTTGAAGATCTCAAATCTAAATGGTTTGATGCTAACATAGATGGTTTCATACTAGCATTGCCAACACATATCCAAGTTCTTGTACTACTTCTCCACAAAAACGTAAAGATATTATATCTTAAGGTTGCAAAGGTAAATACTATTGGATTACTGAGAGGGGGGGGGGGTGAATCGGTAATAGAGCAATCTAAACCTTTTTTCTCCAAAAATACAAGTGTTATATCAATGTAGCATTATCATCCAATAGTTACAGAATAAATAAACAGTGAACAAATGAGCAATCACACACATACACAGTACACTAGTGTTTTTATGTGGAAACCTAAAGCGGGATAAAACCAAAAATATATTTTTCTTATATGTCTTGAAGAATTATATTCATTGGAAGCACCAACTTCCTTCATTTTCCAGCTACAACTGGAAGGAGGCTCCAACCCCCTAGTTTCTCAGGCTACAACCTGAGGGAAGCTCCAACTCCCCAACTCTCTGGCTATAACCAGAAGGAGGCTACAACCCCCTGTGTTCTCCGTATACAACCGGAAGGTGGCTACAACCACCTTTCCTTGCCCCATCCAATCACCTTAAAATACAAATGTCATATGTAGACAACCTGTCACTGTCACTGAATCAACCACTACCATTGTCAACCTGTCACTGTCAATCTGTGATTGTCAACCTGTACCAATAACCTGTAACAACCTGTACCAATCAACCTGCACCAAACAACCTGTACCAATAACCTGAACCAACATGTACCATGCATCAACCCTGCATCAACCTTGACTCATCAAGATGTACCAACATCATCAACTATACACCTCATGTATGTAGTGCCAACTCATCAACTATATACCTCATGTATGTGTCAACTCATTAACTACTTTTCTCAACCATGTACCCAACATGTACCTC
>ML777220.1:50336-64620 GCA_009831015.1 Picea engelmannii | reverse complement strand
AACATATTTTCGACTTGCTTCCTTATAGGTTTGCTCAAATTTCAAGTGTAGGCACTCATTAGATGCATAATTTAATTCTGAATATCCACTTTGCAAACTTTTGATAAACCCAATATGAGATAAATTGAAAATACATGAAAACACCCACTATGAGATAAACTAAAAAAAAGTGTTTTATTTGAAAAAATCCATTGACATAAATAGGAAAACTTTTGAAAATAAACATTTTTTTCCACTTATTTTAAATGTATATATATTTTATTTTATAGTGTTGATATATCAAAAGTATGTACAAAGGGTACTCATTGGATGTGAAATTAAATTATACATCCAAGAAGTGCCTACACTTGAAATTTGAATAAATCTATAATAGTTGAAAATATGAGTTGTGAGGTCCATTTTTAACTACAAATTTTCTCTAATGATTAAAAAATATGAGGGCACAAGAATCAATTTCTATACAAATTTGTTCCTAGAAATTTTCATGGTTTAGATAATAAAAAGACTTCCTAACCCAAGCATATGCATTATATTTTAGAAGAAAAGTAACATAATGATAATGATGTATTTTTATAAATTAAAAGTTTCCATAAATAAAAGTTATAAATTCTAAAATCTAATTTCATTTTTTACATTTCATCTTTTTACATCATATTCAAACAAGTTATATAGATACCTATAATAATTTCCTCTAATTACTCCTAATTAGGACATTGTTGATTTTTCCATATATTTCCATTGCAACAAACATATTACTATTAACCCATATTTTGAAAAGAATATAGTGAACACACTAAATTGCTCAATTATATATTAAAAAAATAGAATAGAAGCAAAAATAAATAATAAAAGTAAAGCACTAACAAATTTGCAATGAACTCTCATCTTATTAGTCCCTGTCGTAGGCGTAGAGGGACTATAGCGATCGATAAATCATTGACTTCATATTAGTCTGTCCTTTGACCACAAATATTTCGATATTATCTATTGTTGGAACCAGGGAACTGAAAACTTTGATTTTTATATATAAAAAAAGTACTATATTTGTCATGATATGATTGGACAAGGGATTGGAGGTCTTATTGCCAGCTTCGCTATTCTCAATGTTATATATGTTGGCATATCCAAAGTATTTGATCGTATATGGTCTTTTTTGAATCATATATTTTGTTATCAATTCATCGATGGTGGATTAATGCTAGCATTAATTTGAATGTTTGGTTTAGCATTTTATGCTAGGTAAATTTATGGCAATGTTTGATATGGTGGCATATCCAAAGTTTGGCTTTCCAAAACATTATGTGGTGTTCGAACTATTGTTACAAAAAATATAATTTTTCTTTTTGGGATAAGTCAGAGTCCTACCACATTGAATTTTTTTCTTAAATGTTTACAGTGCATTTCTGACAGACTTAAATGTTTACCTAACTGGCTTGGTAGTGTTGAATGGTTACTTAACAGGCTTGTTACAAGACATTTTCTTCTGTTTTTAAATTTTTTATGCTCCAGCGGCGTTGCTGGTTCGGTGGTCCATGCTTGCTTTTTGCATGCCACTGATTTCTTATTTGCATGTTGTCGTTGTTCTTGCTTGCCTGTTCGTGTTGTTGCAGTTTGGATGTTTGGGTTTCTGCAATCGTGATTGGAACATCATCGTTCCTGGGGGGGGGTTGCTTCTTTCTTCTTTCTTCATTGTATGTTGTTTATTTTTGCTTGATTCGACTTTGCAGGGTACCGGTCCTGCGCCTGCAATTGGGCCTTTTAGTACTTCTTAGCTAGGTTCTTGTTTGGCCAGGGTTTGCAAATGTTGGGATGTTGCATCTGCGGTTGGATCTTTGGTCACATTTTGTTTTGCACTGTAGTTTGCATATAATACTATTAAGATAAAATAACAGACTAAAGAATTGTAGGCGATGTAAATTGCATCTGTTACACGTTGAAGCAAAGTTTGTTGGCCTCAAAATATATTTCATGCCTGCCGATGCTTTTTACATGGATTCTGTGTTACTATGGTTTTATAGTTATGACAATGGCTTTTGCTGTGTGGGAGATATAATTGTTCTATCCCTTTTACTTTTCTATTGTAAACTGCGTTTGACTCTAGTTTTTCGCGTTTATGTGGTTATTCCAAGTGACCACCGTTCGGTTTCATAGTTGGCCACTTTTATGGACACGGCTTCGCGAATAGGTTCTATCAGACTATGACAAGTCATGTTCGGTGTATACATTAGTTTTCTCGAATTAGTTTTCTTTAAAAGAATCCTAGGCAGAAGAGAATGCAATTTATGAAATTATAGGTTTCTTGGACCGCGGAGCCATCATCCCATACTTAGCCAATTTTTGCATCGCGGGTTGATGGGGTAGGCGGCTGTAAATTAATAATCAAAGACTTCTGTGATATACAAATTGGCAATCGGTCAGCAACGAGAGTTTCGCGATCATTCCGACTGACTGTAATTGGGTTCCATACCTAGCCAGTATTATGGGCGTGCCTTCGCAGATAGGTTGTATCAAACTATGGTGTATACATTAGCATTTTTTAATTAGTTTTCTTTAACAGTAGGGCTCCTGGACAGAAAACATTGAAATTTATCAAATTATAGGCTTTCTGGACAGCATAGATTAAACATAGGAAATATGTAATTTTATAGAGTAGATATATACAGCCTGCACAGAGTCATCATCCCATACTTAATCAATTTTTGCATCGCGTGTTGTCGGGGTAGGCAGTTGAAAATTGACAATCGGAGACTTCGGTGATATAGAAATTGACAATCAGACTTGCGAACTATTTGAATTTGAAGATCGTCATGTCCAAAAAAGTTAACATTGTTGAAATAGTTTTCTTTACGTGCGTTTTACATACCCTGGTGGACAAAAAACACACAAAAAAAATAGTGAGCATTTTTTGGATCGCGGGTTCTTGGGATGGTGGGCTCTAGGTTCGGTCCCTGTTGTTCCGTGTCCTACAAATAGCACGGACAGTTCCGCGATATACAAACTGAAAATCGGGCTTGCGCACTATTTGAATTTCAAGGGCTCCTGCAAAACAACTATCATTCTCAAATTACTTTTATTTGCGTACGTTTTACATACGCTCGTGAACAAAAACAGAACAATCGTAGTAACGTCTGTTACATAGGGCTCCATCCCCACTACCTTATGCGCTTCCCAATACACATTAAATATGCTTTGAAAAGTTAGAACTGAGAAGACAGGTTCAAAAATATGGGCTTTAATAACTAGAAAGCTCGAGGACATCTCCAATTAAAATGAATAGAAAGGCAAATATTATGGGATCTGGTAATTTGTTTTTGCCTGCATTTTAAATTTGTGATTTTTTTTTCCTTGTGCAGTTTTAGTTTTTTTCAAAGCATCAGCATAGTTCACGAACGAGTCGGCAACAGAGACCTTGATGTCATGTCCCTCTTTAATATTGTGCATTTTGAAATGATGGGATTTAATAACTGGAGGACATATCCCATTAAAATGAATAGACAGGCGAATATTATGGGATCTGGTAATTTCTTTTTGCCTGCATTTCGAATTTGCGAAATACTTTTTATTTTATTTTTTGCTTGTGCAGTTTTAGTTTTCTTAAAAGCTTCGACAAAGTTCATGAACATGTCACCCACAGAGGCCTTGACGCCATGTCCCTCTTTAATATTGTGCATATCTTAGATGTCAGATTTCAGAATCTGCTCGGATATGGGAATTTTAATACGTGCTGGTAGTCACTATTGAGCGTACATATTAAAAAAGATTGGCATTAATAAGTGAAAATATCGAGAACATCTATCATTAAAAAGAATCAACACAAAATCTATGGCAGACCATCCAGCCTTGCTTTTAAATACTTATTGTCATTTCTCTTTATGATCAAAGAGTTGCGCTTTAGGGTGCCTTCATTCTAATGTTCCTGGTCATGCACATGTAAGACAACTTAGAGATGTGATTGATGAGCAGATGAAAGAATAGAGCCTAGTTTTATGTGACGTGAGTTTTGAGTAAAAAAAAAACTTTGTTATACAAAGAGAAACTCAGAGAGGATGAAAAAAACAGAACAGGTATGTTCTGGTTGGTGTTCTCCCTGTGTTCGATGCTTTGGTTTGTTGAAAATGCTGGCTGGAGATTTGTTGGTTGAACTTCTTTGTTTTATTATTGGGAATTGTAATGGATTTTGAGGTCGAGTGCAAAATAGTTCTTCGTTTAAGTATATAGTTTCTTCCAACAACACAAATTTGGCAACTGTATCGAGTTGTACAGATTGCACAAATATTTTTCTACCTCGGAGGTGGGTAGCAGAAACTGTATGGGTGGATAAAATGGCATATTATCACTGCAAAAGTTTATATTTCATAGTATGATGACCTGCATGTGGGTCTGGTAGCCGACTTGACAGAAAGTTATGTTCTTTGTGAAAGTTTGTTCGGTTTCCTCTAGATGTAGTTGCGGACTCTACATATTTGGCGTCACCTCTGAACATTCCATACCTTTCTGTGGGCCGCCATATCTCCATGGCTATGAAGAAAGATATATTATGATGCCATCTGCAGCATTTGATACACTTTCCAGACCTATTCTGGTGCATTCTGCAGCATTTGATGCACTTGCCACACCTCTACTACCCGAAGAAGTTATGTACCTCAACAGAGTTGCTTTTTGCATTTGGGTTGGATGTTCCTTCCAATTTACTGTAATAAAGAAAATAAGTTCCACATACAAATCTTCAGGTAGGCTTCTCAACCAAACAGACGATCGAATATAGGGAGAATACCAGTCACTACGTACTTGAATTATTTTCCGCTGCTTTAGCTGTTGTGACATAGAACGACTCCTTCCACTCTGAAATCGGCCCGAATGACATTTGTAAGTTGTCTCGGATGTTAAGGGTCAGGAACATTGCAAGCAAAACACCTTAAACCCCAACTTTTCGACAGCAGAGGGAAATTAATACTTGACAAAGAAAGGAATGTTGAATAAATAGGCATTGCAAGCAGGCCATATCTGGAAGAGAGAAGATATTCAAAAAAGTGGGATAGATTTACTTGGCAGCACCGATTAGGTACAAAACTATGAAGAAGCTTCATCAATGTACATATTTTAAATTGGTCGATGGTAGGCGAAATCGCAATCATTGTAGAAAATAGCCTCGATTGTATTTTGTAACCCACCTTATTTGAATATAGAATAATTTCGATTTATTTTTTAACAATATTTTCCAATTTCTAGTATTTTTTTTAATTGTATTTTCTACCTTCTTCCCCTGTGTGGTTAAACATGAAACACAAGGTTTTGTTTCTACTGCCCAGTACTTCAATCTAAATAAAACCTGGCCTGTTATTTGTTTACATTTTACATGTAAGAATAATTTTTCATAGGCCATACTTATGTGGTGGCGGCCCTGTATTTAAAGAAAGAAATCGGAGGACCCATCTCGCTCCCATTCTTCGGGTTCTGTGAATAGAATTAATAATGAGTAATGACAAGGCGGATGAACTGTTGACGCAATGTTCCTGTGAAGTTTGTTGGATATATTGTAGCTTCTTCTGTTTGATAATATCCGTGCATATACACTAATATCAGTAATATTGGAATAAATACAAAAAAACTTCCTCTTCGGAAAATCTTAGGCAATTATGTTTCGGTTTGTTGTATTAAACAACTATGTCCATTGTTCCTTCATATACATCTTCCATCCTAAGAACTTTCGTAATCTGCAATTTATGATTTAACTACTTAAAAGTCACACCAAATTTTGATTGCATTTAATTTAATTTAAATATTGATGTTTATGGAGAGTCGGCGTTTGTTGATCTCATTGCAATGAATAAAAGATGAATAGATGATAAGGAGTTTATGTCGTTGAGACCACAATGCAAATTCATGTTTCTTGTTGCGCTATGTACATGTTGCAGTCAAAATTTTTGAGGTTCCAGCGAAATTTGCAAGCCGAAAAGCATCTTGCAGATTGGGAGATCATTTGCATTTGAAACAACCAATCCATTAATATATATTACTATGAATACTATTCATATAAATATGAAAACTTTGTTCATTGATAGATGCTAGTATGAAAAATATTGAAATAGATATCATAACTTTGTCTTGGCCAATACTTTCTCAGTTATCTGGGCATCAAGCCCCGGGTTCACGGTACCCAACACCTATGTCCCTTGCTTCGTCATATACATGTTGCAACGAAACAACGTCAGTGATTTGTTCCTTTCCATACTTGGCCAATTTTATGCCCGCCGCTGCAGGGCCGACACTTGCGAACCCAGGTGCTTATCGTTCTGCAATATACATCTTGCACTGAAAAGATCTGTTATCTACAATTTCACCGCGGGTTCCTCGTACACATTGACTTCGTTGAAAGTATATGTTGTTGCTTTCCATCCTTAGCAACTTCGCATCCTTCCTGATAAACATCAACAATGCTCTTACTAGTGACAAGTGGACAAAGTGGTACGAAATATACCTCTGTCATCTGCAATTCATGCTTTAACATCTTCATCTATATCCTCACACGACAAATCCGACCGATCTTTGTTCCTTTCTGTACTTAGCCAATTTTATGCCCGTCACTGCGGGGCCGACGCTTGCGAACCCTGATGTTCTTCTGCGAGATACTTAGTTCTTTTTCCCTTCTCTTGTTCTCGTATATTATCTACAATTCCACTGCCAACACCTCCGTACTTTTTCCCTTATTTTCTTCCCATGTATTATGGGACTATAAAATATGGACATGATATTCTATAAAGCACGCATAAATTATGCATTCCATACCTAGCGACATTTTTGATTGCGGGTTCTTGGGCGCGCATGCGAGCTCAAAAATGGGGCTCCATTGTTCTGTAGCCTACAAATAGCACCCAGAATTCCGCGATATACAAATTGACAAGTGAATCTGCAGACTGGCTGAGTCAACATTGCACTTATATTGTTCAATGTCCTCCAAACAACACTCCCAGTTCCGCGATATAGAAATTGACACACGGAATGCAGAAATGGTGGAGCATAGATTGCCATTGTTTACGGATGCCAATCCCTGTGAAGTATTTAACAGTATCTAAAAATTTATTTAGAATACTAAATTAGCACTTATTAGTGACAATTGGACACAAAGGTACGAAACAGTTGGAATTGCAGTCTCCGCAATATACAGATTGACTACTGGACATCGTCCGCTCTTCCGTCTTACAGATTATGCACTCAAATGTTTGGAGCAATACAATTAAAAGGTTCGGGCCTCGCCTCCTCTACGGATACCTTCTCAGCCTGTTTTGGATCCTCCTTTTTGCGGGTTCACGAAATATGCAGCTCCTGCGTTGGCAGGTTGGAATATCTTTATTTCCATCTATACAATCAGACCACAAATATGACCGACCATTGTTTCTTTCGATACTTGGCCAATTTTATGTCCATGGTTTCCGCGTTGGGACCAATTTCAGTTCCATCTATATCCTCGCATGGAGAATTGAATCGGCAGTTGTTCCTTTTCATACCTACCGACATTTTTTATCACGAGTTCTCAGGCGGGCAGGCTCAAAATTGACCCTCCATTGTTGCGTGTGTTACAAATAGCACCCAAAATTCCACGATATACAAATTGAGAAGCGGAGTTGTGGACTGGCTGACTCGACATTTCACTTCTATTGTTCTGTGTCCTCCAAATAGTCCTTCAAGTTCCACGATATACAAATTCACACATGGAATGCAAGGCTGGCGGGGTGGAGATTGCCATTGTTTATGGATACTAATCCCTATGAAGTATTTAACATAATCTAAAATATTATTTTCAATACTAAATTACCTTTTAGTATTGACAACTGGACATAGGTGCGGGTTTTGACATTATCCGTTCTTCCGACATCATCCGCTCTTCTGTGTTACAAATTATGCATTCAAATTATTTACTCTGATCCTCCGCAATATACAAATTAACTACTGAGTTCACATCTTGTATTCAAAATTTCTCTGATCTGCAATTCCACCACCGACTCCTTTCTCCTTTTTCCCTTTTCTTCTTCCCTTGTATTATGGCTCTCATTATCTCCATGTATATAATCACACCTTAGGCAATTTTATGTCCATGGTTGTTGGGTTGGAAATCTACAATTCTATCGTGTGCTCCTCGAACTCGCAAGCTTCACTGTACCATGGTTGACAAATGTGCTTCCTAATATACATTTTCTATTCTCTTACTAATGACTCTTACAAGTGACAGTTGCACACAACAATACGAAACAGTTCGCATCCAGCGATTCGCAACATAGAAATTGACTATCGGATTCCGACATCGTCCCCTCTTCCATGTTACAGATTGTGCATTCAAATGTTCTGAATAATACAATTTGACCATCCTGACCTCTGACCCTATTTTGGATCCTCATGTTCATGGATTCACAAAATCTCAAATTCTTAGTCAGTGTTTCAAGTTAGTGCATTCGAAGTCTGTTGCTTCTTCTTCCCTGATATGCATATTGCACTCAAAATTTTCGTGATTAACATTTCCACCGCGAACTCGTTGGTCCTTTTTCCCTTTTCTTCTTCCCTTGTGTTATCGCTTTGTGGTTATATACATAGTTGTCTTTCTATAAACACGGGTTCCAGAGTTGGCGGGTTGAGATATATTTATCTCCATCTATATAATCACACGACTCCTCTGACCGACCGTTATTCCTCTCCATACTTAGCCAATTTTATCGCCACAGTTGGCGGGTTACGCGTATTGCAATCAAAAAGTTCTGAGACATACAATTTGACCCTGGCACCCTCACCTTCAACAGTTGTACCTTGCAACCCTATTTTGTAGCGGTTTTTTCCCCTATCCGCGACCTCCATACTTTCTTGCTATGCAATTAGAAACTTTTGATGCTAACAGGTCACCATGCCAGAACCGTCAACATTGTCATTAATGGGTAGAAAATCCAAGGAGATATCCCATTATTACGCATTAAACCAAGATGTGTGGAAACTTATTTTTTCGCTTTCGATTGTTCATCTTCAACACGCATCGTCATGTTGGGTTGCTCAAGAAATCTTCAATGCTTAATGACTCATTGCAATGTACACCTTGTTTGCATTTCTATATATGCAATTAATAGTGTTTAATGTTAACAACGCATCATGCAACAGTCGTCCAGATTCTCATTAATCAATGAAAGTCTCGAGGACATCTCCCATTCACACGCTTTCAACCAAAATTTGTGCAGGGTTATATTAGCCCTTCCAACCTTTCATTTCATTCATCGTCTGGAAAAAATAAATGTCTTTGTAGACCTATGGCAGCGGGTCGACAGTAGTTTTGTGGAGATACAATAAATATATTCGTAGAAGAGGACCAAAGGTTCCAGTGGTCCAGGGCATACTTTTACTATTCATCTCGTTCCGCCTAGAACGAAGTGATTTGGACCTCCGGAATCGCTTGTGCAGGTTGCGTCCCTGAGGTTTTTGACTGTAAGGAGGTGGTCTCTTCGTGCGTCGAAAAATATATTCCAGGCCAAAGAACTATTCCACTGCATGACCATTCTCATGTTTCTTTGTCACCTCAGCTCTTCCGCGAGATGTTGAAATTGTCAAAACCAACATTAACATTCAGAGGACAAGACTGCAAGCAGTTTCTAGAAAAACATCATAACGGGTTGGACATCTTAGCCGACTTCCTCAAAGACTCGATAACAGTTCCTGAAGATATCACAAGGATCCAGGTAAGTTCCTTTAGAAATTCATTTCGGGAAATTGCTTGGTTGTTTACAAGAATAACGGGACATGCATCCACAACAAACATTTCCCATATAATTATTTATATTTTGTATTTCACAGTCAAAGAACAATACATTTTCGATTGGGGAAATCTAATCTCCATTGAACTCTATTCCCAATTGTCACGATTCAAAGAATCGAATAAATTTTATATGTCATCCTACTTGATTTTCGCAATTGTGTATTGTTGCCCGTTTCCAAAACTTTCTCTTTCTAATAAAATAAACTGTGGATTCGACCCAGTAACATTCTGGCACGACGCACTGTGGAGACACAAGGCCTCCCATTGTTTTTATGAAGTTTTTAATGGCTTTGTCTCAGTTTTCAAAGATTCATTGTTAGGCAAGGATGCTCCGTGGATGTCTAGCCACGCAAACAAGTTTTTGAACAAGAAGGACACACTTGAGCAAAAGGAAAATCACAGTCTCCTCATGGTCTTTGGCTCTAAGGAAAATCCTTCCTTCCTTCCATGCCACATCACGGACAAGATGTTTGTTGCAGAAATAGCAAGGCAATACAACCACTAGTTGCATTTTTTCCATCACAAGGAAAAAAAACAGTTCATTCCTCTGCCCTGGAAAGTCGGAGACTTCGTGTGCAGAAACATCAACAAGATTGACAATTTTTCCACCCATTTCAAGAAATTGAACCTAACATACACTGAAAGGCTAAAAGGGTTCGACCCCAATGGCATTTTTGGAGAACATTTACTAGGTGTTGGCTTTAACACCTCTTTTATCCATAGACACCTGACCCAAGACAGGGACAACATCGACAACAATCCTGCTTCTGCCCATTGTGATGCAGATACATTGCAAAGCGCAACTAAATTGTACAGACAACATGGTAAAGTATCCGGTGAGAAGAGTACCCAGTCCCCTACCAGCACTCCCAAGAGCACGACACCACGGAGCGTCGCTTCGACGGTCCATCCCAGTAAGAAAGCAACCCAGAAATCTTTGAACGAAAGAGGCGATAAGAACCCTCCTCGCATAAATATTGATGGTTCTCACAAAGTTCCACTGACGAAGAAGAGAAAAAACAATGCATACCACGCAGAGGAACCCGAAATTGACAGTGGAAAACTGCAAATTGAAATTGAAGTTGAGCATATGCAAAAAATTGGGTCATCCGTGGTGGACATATCTGACACTGAATTTTTTGGCATAGATGAATCCTTCATAATCTAGAGCATTATTTTTGATAGCCAATCTAAAAGTATGGTCATTGAAAAGAGAAATGTAACAAATA
Organism: Picea engelmannii; assembly: GCA_009831015.1. Lineage (NCBI taxonomy): Eukaryota > Viridiplantae > Streptophyta > Pinopsida > Pinales > Pinaceae > Picea > Picea engelmannii. Next base: position 53,604 of record ML777220.1, on the reverse strand, counting down.
GGAAAGGCAAAACTCGAACAGAGATTGACTTTAGCCAAATGACCCAGTCCAAAATCTGCTCGTTTCACCAAGTAACCAATGACGTTCTTTGTGATTCCATTGAAGGAATGGAGACGGATTATGCCAATCTGAAAAACCGCCTCAATGAATTTGAACAGGCTTTCATTGCAACACCAAAATTTGCTAGTCCTTTGGCAAAAATCGTGCCTTCTACCACTGCAGCGAAGATGAAAGTATCCTCTACCCTCCTTGCATGCTCTAGATCCCTTGTAGAGAACAACATCAACAAAAGAATGCAACTAGTTACTAAAGCCTGGGAAACATCACAAAATTTAGTTTCCTTCGGAAAGAAGGCCAATGATTTGCTTGAACATTTGGAGGTGAATTTAAAAAATGAATAGCTTTTCTGTCATCAGTTGTTGTACCCTTTTTCCAACTATGCCCTGAACACATCGGAACTAAAAAGAAGATAGGAGAAACTCCCCTCCCCAAAGCGCACCAAAAAAGTAAAAGCATGCTAAAAAAAAAATTTGAGAACTTGCACCTCATTGTCAAATCATGTAAACAAGTCATATCAGAAAAGGAAAATTTATTCACAAGTCTGCTCCAGATGAACTTAGACGGAACTACCAACGAGGTTCAAGATCGAAACTTAATTCTAAAATCCTTGTCAGTGACCAAAGAAGCGTTCCAGGAACAAGTTGATATTTTAAAGGGGTTGTCTTTCGAAAATTTTTACGGCATACTTGAACATCATTTAGATGAGCACGAGTGTTGGGTACTAGACTATGCCTCACACAATGAAGAAATTGAACAAAGTCTGCATAGTATTTCAATGGATCTAAGGAAATTAGAAAACGACATTTACGACATAGAAATCCAGGATAAAATCAACACAACCCCCATGAAAAGCTACATCGAATAATGGTTCCAACTCAGAATGGAAATCCTCATCTAGGAAGGGCAGCAATCGATCAATAGGATTCCACTGCCCATCGACAACAACAACAAAAATGCATCGACTTCATAGTAAGTCTATACTGTCATCTTGTTTTATTTATTATTCTAGTTTAAGTCTATGTTGTCATCTTCTTTTCTTTATCAATCCACTTATGTCCTCTTTAAATATAAAATTGTAACCAAAGACTCATAAGTTCCAATTTCTTCTTTTCAGGGCTTCCTCTCTACCATCGCACACTTCTTTCGACGTTCATAATTCTTCTACTTATTTCTTTTTATGGTCCGCGGGAGCCCCAATTCCAGTCTATATGACAAATGCATTTAAATTTCCACAAACATGTAACATACATTATTATTTTTTGTTAAATTTCAAAGAAAACTGATTCGAAAATGTCCTTATTGTATACTAAACTTTGGGTTTCCAGGAACTTTCTTGTTTGTTCCAAAGACAACTAATTCGGATATGTTACATTTCTTGTCTCCTATTATATGTTAATTTTTGGGTCTTCAACGACGTTGATGTAATTTCCTGATATATGTAACAACCATTATTTATTTTATAATAAGTTTCTATAGTTCGCAAGCCCGCTTCTCAATTTGTATATCGCGGAATTGTCGATGGTTTTTGTAGGGCACAGAACAACAGAGGCCCATTTTTTAAATCGTCGGCCCGACAACCCATGATCCAAAGACTCGCTAATTATGGAATGAGCAGTATGTCCATGCTCTATAAAACATGTGCAAAGAAAACTAATTCGGTAATGCTATATCTTTTTTTTCCAAAAAAAAACCTTAGTTTTAAAGCAAAGTAATTCGGTGCAACAGATGTTATTACTATTCTATTATATAACAGACATTATTAATTTCTGGTAAATTTCTATAGTCTGCATCTACGCCTCTCATTTTGTATATCACGAAACAGTCGGTGGTATTTGTAGACCACGAAACATTAGACACCCAATTTTCAATGCGCCAGTCCGAGAACCCGTGATACAAAAACTGCCTACATATGCAATGAGGGCTACAAATTTTGTATCTATAAAACTAAAAATCTATTTTATACAAATGCATATTTCGTATGTATAATTTATTTACTAAATATCTACTTTATACAAATGCATATTTCGTATGTATAATTTATTTACTAAATATCTACTTTATACAAATGCATATTTCGTATGTATAATTTATTTACTAAATATCTACTTTATACAAATACATATTTCATATGTATAATCTATTTATTTCTGATGACTTTCTATATAGTAGTTTTAAAAATAACCAATTATGTAATGCTAAATTTTTTGTGTCCAACAACCATTCAAACATCTATAATTTTTTATATTTTTTCAAGAAGAACTAATTCACGAATACTATGTTTGCAAGCAAACCACATGTATTTCAACTTTCTAGCCACCTACATGTACCCAACCTAGTAGGAACTAAGCTGCGATTATTCATAAAGTGGTGGTACAATAGTGATAGCCAAGATCATGTACATCTCTACTCTCATTCATAGAAAGAAAGACCTTAACAAATAGTTGATAAATTGTTATTTTAAATAATCATAAATGATATAAATTTTTAAAAACTCTTATTAATACTGAGTTTACATTTTATTAATTAAATTTTAATAATTCAATTATATCTTTAAAGAAAATTAAAAGTATATATATATATTTAGATAATTTTAATATTAAATTTATATTTAAAATTTTAATAAAATAATTTATAAACTTTTAATATCTTAATTATATTTTTAATTTTTTAATGATCCATATGAGAAGGATTAGTTATCTTCCATTGATAATGAAATTAATAAAAAAAAAAATCATGTTACATAACTCACATCTTTAAGATTATTACAATGAAAATCTTACTTATATTTATTTTTAAAATAATTATTAAATTACCTTTTAAAATGAAAAAAGTGTTGAGAGTAAAATATCAAAATACTTATTTATAAGGGAAGATAAATTTCAACTTGGGAACAAAGAGAAGTGTACTGATCACATAAAGATGTTGCAACGTCGAGAGGTACTTAAATTATTTGAAAAAGGAAGCTAAGCAAAGGCATGTTTGTATGATTTTTGTATAAACGGATGTTTTTAAGAATATAAATATTTTATTAATTTTTGTTATAATTTTAATAATTTTTAAAATACAATTTAAAAAAACAAAAAAGAAGTTGAAAAACATAAATGAAAAAATAAAATAATTTTAAATATATATTTACTCCTAAAAGTGTATATCTATTGAGAATGGGCACATTTAATAGGTTTTTAGTTTTTAATATGTTTTCTATGGA
>ML777219.1:1520866-1539477 GCA_009831015.1 Picea engelmannii | reverse complement strand
TTCCATACCTCTAGATTTGCACATATTTGTTGTATGTAATGTCATCAAGCTATGTAATTTTATTGTGGCATTCCAAATTGAGCTGAAAACTTTATGTTTTTAGTAGGAAATTTGATGTTTCTCTCAAATATTGTATATGTCAATGTTGTTTGTTGACAATTTGTCAAATGTTATCGCTTTTATTCTAAAATATTGAGTTGAGTGTGAGTACGGAATGCATAGTCTTTCCTTGCATTTGTTCATAAGCTTATGAGAAGCATTATAATCACCCACAATTTTTTTTTTCATTTTTTAATGACATTTCCATTATGCCTATATTTGGTTTTTAAACATGTTCTTGGCAATGTGTTTTACATACTTATATCATTGTAGAGTTTTTTTCTACTATGGGACCAACCTATGGAATTATAATATACACTTTCAAATCAAATTGAAAGTTTAACTTGGAGTTGTGGAATATGTATTTGTGACTTCTAGCTTCCTAGAGTTTTTGTCTACAATGGAACCAATTTATAGAATTTCAATGTAGGATTTCAAATCAAATGGTAAACTTGTATTTTAGTAGGAGAATTATTATGTTAATGTTCTCATTCCATAACTCTATTACTTTTCAAAGTTTGAAATGGTTTTAATGAAAAGACTTTAATACAGGAAATGGTATCATTACATCAAATAACAAAATCCATGAAAATTCCTTTATGGTTTCTTGTATTCATTATTTTAAAAATGTTGTTTACTTTCCCAATACAAAGTGGTAATTCATCTTTCCATTATCTTTCAAATGGCTTTACACACCGCAATTTTTTTGCATATTTTTATATTCCGACTCTTCCTTCCATGCGTGCTTCAACATTTGGCCTAACAAATAAGGCACAAACTTTAGATTTAAAATTTACTTTCAACCAATTACTAATGAACCTTGTTATGTCCTTCATAGATTGGGATGTCATATTAGTCTTCTTTGAATCCATTTATATAGTGATTCCATTTATATAGTGATTGAACAAAGTGCATTTCATGAATAAGTGATATAGTGATTCTACATTATTACAATGAATTATATAGTGGGGAAGGTTGTATAAATCTTGTGTTAAACTTCATATTGGTATAGACAAGAGGGTCTACAAATCAAAGTGTCACTCAACAAAACCACCCACAATGCAAAATAGTGAATGCAGTATTAAACACCACAACAAAAGACACACACACACATGCATAATTTTGAAAACTTTTATTATGTTGGAGTTATTTCACACACACCTAGAATTTCTTTTTCCTAAGGTTTTTCCTTATTTATTAGTCATAATTAATCATTATTTAGTCTCTTCTATTTGAGGGAGAATATTCCACCTAGAGAATATTCTCTTTCAGTTGACACTTCAGTTTGACTAGTTGAGTTGAGTTTAGATGCTGCATTGGTTTTGTCACCATGCAACATTGGGATCATCACCAACTAATGCACACTTTCCTTGGGATCATCACCAGACTAGCGCATTACCCTTGATTTCCTGAGTTAACTCCTCACTACTCTATGTTCAATTAGTTAATTGAAGACTAGTTGACTAGTTAACTCAACTAGGTGGCAGTTCACTCCCATAACTGCCTTAGAGACTACACTAGGTGCCAGTTCACTCCCGTAACTTCTAGCGTGTGTCCATATCAGTCTAAACCACCACTATGGTGCATTAGTTACTCATGTATCCTATATCTATTGTAAATTATTCACTCTTTGAGTGTGGAATACAGTTAATTAGAATTATTCCATTCTTTCTCTCTTGCTTCTTCTTTCTCAATTTCTCTCTACAAATGTGTGTGGTATTTTCTAGCTAGATCTATTTTATGCAGGTTCAACACATTTACATGGTATCAGAGCCGACGGACTGCTAAGAAAAAGCTACACCAAATTATTTTTGCAGGTACTGAAGATTGAAGAACGTAGAAAAGATGGAATATATGTTTTACTCACCGATAATACTTCTCAGACCTCATAACTACTTGGAGTGGAAGCCAAAGATTCTAATTCTTCTCAAAAGTAGAGGCTTATATCAAATAACCATGGCAATGGAAGTAGAGCCTGATTCCGCCGATGAGAAAAATGACTTTCTCAATAGACAAGATATGACCATATGATTTATCTTCTTGTCTATTTCTCCATAAATTCTCCACAAAGTATATGAAGAATCACAAGAATCAAATCCAAATGAATTATGGACCATATTGGAGGTTCTATTCAGGAATAAAGAAGATTGTGAATATTTCATGCAGGAGGTTGAACAGATAGAGTCAGAAGAGAAGCCATCAGAAGATCAAGCCTTTTATTATGAAGAGTCTTCTACAAAAGTATTTGCACAAGTTTGTATTCCATTAATTGAAGATGATGTCTAATCCATTTCATAATTTTTTTTTGAATTTCATGTGGAAGATATATGGAATACATCTCAGGGGTCACATGCACGCACTTTTCCATGCGCAATGCATGCATCTCAGGAGACAAAAAGGGAGCCGTGCACATCAGACTCAATTATGATATTTCATGTGCACAATTTGCAGAAAACAATTGGATATTTGAATTCCTCTAGGGAAAATACCCAATTTAAAAAAAAAAAAATCGCCCGAAACGGAGTCTGGAAGGTGAAGTTATGATCATTTTAAAATCAACAAAATTTCAGCACTTTTTCGGAAACGACTGCACAGTTTTCAAAATTTCATCCAAACTTTATTTGGATCTTATTCATTACAAGAAGAGAAAGTGGATATGTGTGGACATATCAATGATGCATCTATTTCATCATATCCATGCAGACATCTACATCTTCAACAAAATCTTCAACGAGCACAAATTTGCACAGCTGTGAGGTCTTCTTGGAGTGAAGGACAAGGTTGCTTAGCAACTGTTTTTTGTTCCTTCTCATTTTTTTTACATACATTGTACCTTGAGGGGGGGGGTTCCCATGAGGTTTTTCTTATTTCCTCGTTTATTTCAGTGTATCTTTTGTATTTGGGTACCTAACATGGCCTTGTTGCCAGGACCCATTATTTATTTTTCACCATAATGATGTTCAGGGGGTGTTGGAGTTACTTCACACACACCTAGGATTTCTTTTTCCTAAGGTTTTTCCTTGTTTATTAGTCATAATTAGTCATTATCCAGTCTCCTATAATTTAGGGGAGAATATTCCACCTCGAGAATATTCTCTTTTAGTTGACACTTCAGTTTGACTAGTTGAGTTGAGTTTAGATGTTGCATTGGTTTTGTCACCATGCAACATTGGGATCATCACCAACTAATGCACAATTTCCTTGGGATCATCACCAGACTGGCGCATTACCCTTGATTTCCTGATTTAACTCCTCACTACTCTCTGTTCAATTAGTTAACTGAAGACTAGTTGACTAGTTAACTCAACTAGGTGGCAGTTCACTCCCGTAACTGCCTGAGAGACTAGACTAGGTGACAGTTCACCCCTGTAACTACTGGTGTGTGTCCAGATCACTCTATACCACCACTATGGCGCATTAGTTACTCATGTATCCTATATCTATTGTAAATTATTCACTCTTTTAGTGAAAATACAGTTAATGAGAATTCTTCCATTCTTTCTCTCTTGCTTCTTCTTTCTCAATTTCTCTCTACAAATGTGTATGGTGTTTTCTAGCTAGATCTATTTTGTGCAGGTTCAACACATTTACATATTAATCAATTAGGGCTTTATTACATTCAGAGAGCCTATGCACATGTCTCCATGACACACAACTAACAATAGCAATAGAAAGTCAAACACTTGAAAGCTAAAGGCCCTTGTTCATTCATATGGATTGTAATTATACATAACTTAGGAACTCAAGTGTTTATGATTCTTCAATTATTGAAATCTAAACCATCACTAGTTAATTTCATTTCACTTACCAAAATTCAAACCTTCATGGTATAATCATTTGTGTATTCATTGACAATGATCCCTATAGGCAGGAGATGTCTTCTTGGATTTTATTGACATGGAATGAGGCCAAATTTATACTAAAATTAGGATCTAATATCTTGCATTCTTCCATCCCTAAGTTCATTTGTGTTCTTTATTTTTGTCTTATTTTTGTTTACCACATGGCACCGATTGGTTGGTTCACATCTATTCTAACTCACACACTACCTATCTTCCTTCCTTTATTTTATTTTCCTAGTGTTACTCTAGTTTCATCGTGCCTAGGACAAGTTTACCCTAGCTAATGCAGCTATGGGTCTCATGGTTCTTTCCAAATGGGGTCTAGAAGAACTCCACATACTCTTTGGTGGTTAATGCACAACTTCTAATGCCACCCATCCTTGGATGAGATTGTTGTAGTGGATTGGGGTCCCTCTAAGAATCCTTGTTACAAAGGGGGTATGTTGTTGGGACTTCCATGGGATTACCTCAACATAGACACAGTTCAACTTCAAAATAACTCTGGGGTAAAGGAAATGAAAATACCAAGTCCTTTAGTGACAGGCTATGTTTGGGACTATCCCAATGGAGTGGTCTAACTCCAAAATATCCCTAATTTTCCTAACATTTGGATATGAATAAGGATGTCCCCACGTGTCCTATGCTGACACCATCAGTAAGACCTCCATTGACCTTTTAAACATAAACTTGATAGTGTAAATAAAAAGAATTATTGGTTTATGTGAGATTTCTTAGAATATAAGGATGCTCCTACATCAAATTCCCTTGGTTGAAATTTAGTGAGATTCTTGCTCTTGAGGTTTTCTATGAATCAACAATTGTTGGATGTCTTTGTCTTTTCTCTCTTGTATTATTTCACCTCTACCGCAATCAATGCCACACTTTCTACCTTCTCCATCTTCCATTCTTCTTATTCCTTTTTGTAAGTTACACTTCCACAAATTGCAATTGTAGACCACCCATCTAGGTCATGATGATCATCATCATTTCTTATATTACTTGTCACAAATTGTCCACGTCTTCCAACTATTTCAAACCTCACCCAATGGAGTGTAATTCCTCAAACTGTTTTATCTTACTGGTGGTTACTACCTCCCCATCCTCCCATTGATACACCATCACCACTATTTACTACAAAAAATCTAATCCTATAATTTCTCTAGGGAACACTAGTAATATTTACTACTAAATCATCATGCATCATCATCTTCGGCTACAACTTATATATTTCTAGAATAATATTGGACTTACTACTACTATTACTACTACTCATCTTTATCTTTACTTTCCTACATCAATATATCTCATTGTAACCAGTCCTTATGCATGAGCATATCAATGTTAGGTTCCTCTTCTATTCTCAACTTGTCCTCATTCTCAAATATTACACCTTCCTCCTTACTTGTAACAAATTTAAGATGCAAAGTTTTGTGAGAATTCACATTTCCCATCTATAACTCTTCCACTACTACATTCATGCAACTTCATCTTCTTCGACAACCTCTCTCTTTTGCAACTTGGTTGTTACAATATCCTCTTCTTCCACATCCTCCTCTAGCATCCTCTCAATGTCATGTACTCCACTTGCACATGCAACACTCTCCACAACCACAACCATAAAGAATTTATTTTGTTTTTCCCTCTCCTTGTTCCTCTTTTTATGTTTCTCTTCTAGCCTCAATGATAAATAACAATTTTATTCTATTAAACGCATCTTCTATACATAAATCTTTCTTTTAAAGAATCAAATTATCCATGAACTTCGTGATTTCTTCTTCAATATATCGTATAATACAAAATCTCATGGAAATTCTAAAAAAATCATTAAAATATTATTCTATGCATATAGCATTCTACTTCAATTTCTCTAGCGATCTAATCATATTTAGAGAATACTAAAAATTCATAAAATTACCTCTTAACTTGGTGACCATCTTCTCCCATAAATGGATCTTGGCTTTGCATCTTCATTTTTTGTACATCTTCAATTTCTCCTTCGAATTTTACTAACATGACCAAAGGCAAAATGGCAATCCAAGTCAGGGTCTAGTTTCCTTCATTCATTTGTCCCTAAGTTCCTTTGTGTTCTCTATCAATGACTTTTTTTTTTCTTACAAGTGACAACAATTGATTGATCCATGTATATTATAACTCTCCCTCTCTATGCCTTCTCTTTTCCCTTATTTTCCCAATCTTACTCTAGTGCCATTGGGCCTGGGTTGGGCTTACCCCAGCTAATGTAGTCGAGAGTCTCATGGTTCTTTACCAAGAGGGGTTTAGGACAACTATACACACTCCTTAGTGGACAATGTGTTTCCTCTCGTGTTGTTGAGTTGTGGGCAGGATTGCCCCACCAAACTTTAGGGTCCCCCCAAGAATTCCCTAGTACAAAGGGAGTATGTCATCGATATTTCCATGGGATTACCCCAAAAAGACTTGGGGCAACTCCAAAATAACCCCAAGACAAAAGAGAGGTAATTCCTAAGTCCTTTAGCACCAATATATCACCACGATTGCCCCAGTGGAGTGGAGAAACTCCAAAATACCCCCAATTGTTCTAAAATTCATAAATGAATAAGAATGTCACCACCTGCACTTTGCAAACTTAATTGATGAACCATGCATCAACCTTGTAAACATAAACTTGAGATCATAAATAAGATATTTATTGAACTTGATGTAGAATTTCTCAAAATCCAAAAGTTCTCTTAGATGACATCTATATATCAACTACTACAAAAGGATGGGGATTTTGGGTCATTAGTCAAAGTCCAAATTTTATTCAAGTTTGAAATGTGATCCTACATGGTAATTGAAATCTCTCCAAACAAATGTTTCCCCATAACAAGATATTTAAATCTTCTTAATAATTATTTGTCGATAATTTATCTTTCTGATCCATATACCATTCTTATGTTATTTTCTTCCATGAAACACTTTGTTTTAGGTGTCTTAATAAGTTAATTGTGTACAATGAAACATTTTAATGTGTTTTAGATACTTAATTTGATGTTTTTGGATATTTCATTATTCAAATTTAATTATTTTCAAAATTTTATTTACATCTTTTTCTCAAGGACATTAATTATTACTATTACTTATTTTACTTTTCTTAACCATCATTTATACATCACCATCATAATTAATATGTTAAATTTTTATCATCAAAATATTATGTAAATCCGTCATAAGAAAAAGTGAAGATATGTAAATATTTATTATGGGTGATAGGAGAGTGAAGATATATGTCTATGTGTTGGTATTCTTTCGTAATAACATATTACTATTATAACTTAATATCTAATTAATATCTAATTGATATGTTAATTTATAAATTTTAATTGATATGCTAATTTATAAACTTTAATTAAATGTTTATTTTAATAATAATAATCATCAAACTTATCAATTGAATGTTTATTTTAATAATAATAATCATCAAACTTATCATAGAATCGTGGTTGAATCCAAAGAAATATATATACATGTGTATTTAGAAACTTCACATGCATATTTACATAATAAAGTGGATGAGCTTCACATACTTTTCACTTAAGGTCATCCTATTTTGAATTTATATGCTAAATTATAAACTTTAATTGAATGCTTATTTTAATAATAAGCAACAAACTTATCATAGAATCATAGTTGAACCCAAAGAAATCTATATACATGTGTATTTAGGAACTTCACATGCATATTTACATAATAAAGTGGATGAGCTTTACATACTTTTCACTTGAGGTCATCCTATTTTGATGATAGTTTTTTTTTTACAAAAATTATATACACATAATTAATAATATTTCATTTATATAATTTAATTTTATATTATTTTTATTTATAAAAATATAATTTTTTAATAATTTATAAATATAATATAAATAAAAAAATTATTTTTATAATTAAAATAAAATTATGATGATAATGATAGTTAATATTCACTGAAATTAAAATTGGTTTATCGAATCTTAAAAAAATAAAAAATTATTTGGATTTCTTTGCATAAAGAGAAGCTTTTTAAGATCACTAAGTTTTGGGGACTTAGAAAGTTAGGAAGGTCGATATTGTGACAAAAATTTGAAATTGGGATCTAATTTGGGTATACGACAAAGAAAACTAGGAGAAAGTGTTTTTAATCTTCAACCTTCTTGATGCCACATCTCCAAACTTCACATCCATATAAAATAACATGAGTGACAAGTCTTAAAGAGGAGCTTCTTCTTATCCCATAGCCAAAGTTCTGCTAATTTACAATAATTTTCAAACCCATAATAAGTTTTCCACTGTCCATTTATCATTTTCTCAATGTTATAGTTCAAATCAAGCTTGTGATGAATATCAATTCCAAGATACTTGTACAAATGCACTTCCTTCAAGTTATTGTTGTCATATACAAAATTATCGTAGTTGATCTTGTTGAATTTAATGATCTAATAACAATATCAACTACATATTACTATACTAGCAAGAGTTGGTGCAACACACCCTGCAGCTTCCAAACAATCTTCTAATTTGTCAATGTAAATGCCAAAAATGGTAGGGGATAGGGGACAACCTTGCTTGACTCCTATATTGCAATTAAAAACTTGCAATAACCTTCTCATACAACCTTATTGCAACAACTCTCAAGGAGGGAACCTTTTATTCTTCTAACCTATTCCAATAGTTGGTCCTAGGTTAGAGTGTCAAAAGCTTTCCTAAAGTCACCAAAACAACAAACTAGATTGGTTTTATTGTTGAGACACTCTTGTGCAATGATCTTCTAACCATATAATTATCTTCTTTTTTTAAATACTTCCATATAATATGGATAAAATAAGACTAATCATAATGATTTAATATAAAAAAAAATAACATATGATATTTTTAAACCCTTTAAAATTTAATAATTTTATATTTTAAATAAATTTAAATGATATTTTAAAACTTACTATTGATACAAGATATCATAATTAAAGTGTATAAAGGTGGATAAAATTTATTCTTAAATATACATTATATGTAAAAACATAATAAAGGTTGATAAAATTTATTTCTAAAGGTACAGTACCTAAAAGAATCATGTACAGTAGAAAACACAAAACTCATTTGCAATGGCAAAGTAAATAAAGTTTGAACCTTGCAATATATATTTTTAATCCACACACAATCTTGACCTGAAGCAAAATCCAATAAATTCTTGACCTGAAGCAAAATCCAATAATCAATCCATAAATGAACTCGGTAAATAGCACAACGTTATAAAGATTGAAAGGTAAGAACGCTATTGCTACAGAGGACGTAATGGAGACTTTACAGCAGGCTGACAGAGCAATCCTATCTAACATTATTTTTATTTTAATGCAGGAGAGGAGGTGTTTATATTTTGTGAAAGAGCAGCTGCATTGCATCAGAGGGCAGCAGGCTGACAGAGCAGATCCTATTTAACATTTTTTAATTTAAATGCAGGAGAGGAGGTGTTTTATATTCTGTGAAAGAGCAGCTGCATTCCATTAGAGGGCATGATGCTTAATAGAGAAGTTGGAGAGTGTTTGTAATTTGGGGATATAGAGAAGGAAAATTTGGACAATATCATGCTAAGTATCGCCTTCTGCTCCATGTGAGCCAGCTTCTCACCGGGGCAAATTCTTCCTCCAAACCCAAATGGAATGAATCCACCTGCGTTTTTCTTGCCATTGCTCATCACGTGGAATCGTTCTGGGTTGAATTCATAGGCATCGTCTTCTCCCCATATATCAGGATCTCCGTGCAGGCCTACTATGTTGATGAACACAGACATTCCTTTGGGTATTACAAAGCTCTCAAGCTGTACGTTTTGCTTGGCCTGTCTGACTGTGTAAGAAACAGGGGGATACAACCTCATTGACTCCTTCAGAACAATAGTCATCTGCACATATAATTAATCATGCGATCAGTTAATAAGTTTAATGGTTAAAAACATGTGTTTAAGATATCACAAGTTCAAATCCAAAAAGGTAGAGTATGTATATCATAGTAAACTTTACCAATTAAAATCACCAAAAACTTATGAGTAACAGAATAATAATAACACCTACATTCTTCATTCTGGACAGCATGTTGATATCTGGATAATGGGTTCCTCCTGTGATTTCCATCACCTCGACTCTAACTTTGTCCTGCCATACGGGATTCAATGCTAATAACATCATCGTCCAGGTCAAGGACAGTTTAGTTGTCTCCTGCCCTGCTAACAAAAGCGTTTTGCATTCGTCCACCACGTCTTGAGTTGTCATGTAATTCTTTAACCCTCTACCGCGGGTACTGGGCGTTTTCGTTTCTGATAACAGAAGCCCCAGCAAATCATCTCCAAAGCCAGCGCCAGCGCTGGATCTCTGCAGGCGCTCTTCAATCAGTTCCATGATTAGGAAGTCGGCCTCGGCTCCTAGATCCCGAGCTTTCTTGTTGGGCGCCAACCTAACAATGTCCACGCAACATCCTTCATCTGCTTCAATATCAATGCAGACGCTCAGCTACATAATAGAAATACAATGGGAGCTTCACCATACCTGCTAATTCCAGGGATCCCTACAAATCTGCTAGCTCGGAAAATAGTATGCTGAAGAAGCTTGAGCTTATCGAGTATCTGAAAGCCTTTTCCGTAGCTGCTCCCGAACAACAGTTTGGAGATAACTTGGGCAGATACCTTATTCAAATCTCCTTCCACGTCAATTTCTACACAACAACCATTTCCTCCCTCCCTCATCTTCTCTGCCCACTCGTCAAGAACTGGGCCACAAGCTTCAAGCACTGTGTCCAACATCCCCTGATTGGCAATTTTACATTAATAATTGCGCTGAGAAAAGCTGGATGGATAAACTTGTCTCATATATATATAAAGCTGGATAGATAAACTTGTATATATATATATAACACAAAAAAAAAATAAGAAAAAAAATTCAAAATAATGAAAGGATCAACATCCCCTGATTGGCAATTTTACATTAATAATTGCGCTGAGAAAAGCTGGATGGATAAACTTGTTATATATATATATATATATATATATATATATATATATATATATATATATATATAAAAAGCTGGATAGATAAACTTGTAAATAAATATATATATATGTTAAACATAAAAAAAATAAGAAAGAAAATTCAAAATAATGAAAGGATGACTTGGCTCTTTATTTTAAGTTGAGTAATAAAGTGTAATCAGAAATGGAATTTGACTTTATTCTAAGTTGAGTAATAAAGTGTAATAAGTAATTAAATTTGACTGTCAAATTGTTTTTCACTCATTGATTTACTAATCAAATTGATTTGTCTCCCAAATACCTGAAAACGGATTTTAATGAATTTGAAATTTTGAAAATAGTTAAATTTGACTTCTTCTTTTTTTAATTTCAAAGAGTATAATATATAACATAAACAATGATAAGAAATGGTGTTGTCTAACTGTTTTATGAAATGTTTTTTTTTTTTCATTAGAATCAGCCACATAAATCTGTACAAAACCACTATTTTTCTTGGTTTAAAATCCATTTCTAAATGCAGAAATAGATTCAACATGATGAAAAACCCTGGAGTACTAGGATTATACAAAAATAATTACTCAAATTTGTAAATCTAACAACTGTCAAATTGTTTTTCACTGATTGATTTACTAATCAAATTGATTTGTCTCCCAAATTGATTTGATTTTAATGACTTTGAAATTTTGAAAATTGATAATTGAATTTTTAAAATAGTCAAATTTGATTTAATTTTACAAAATTTTTTATTTTTTTTAATTTCTACTCTGAGTATAATATATAACATAAACAATCATAAGAAATGGTGTTGTCTAACTGTTTTATGAAATGTTTTTTTTTAACTAGAATCAGCCACATAAATCTATACAAAATCATTATTTTTTGTGGTTTAAAATCCATTTCTAAATGCAGAAATGAATTCAACAGGATGAAAAACCCTGGAGCACTAAGATTATATAAAAATAATTACTCAAATTTGTAAATCTAACAATTTCTCCCAAAAAAATATCACCACAAAAGAGTTATTTTTTATAACTTAAACTATTGCATAATAAATTGGTTATGTTTTTTAATAATAATAGTGTGCACTATAGCCCGCACGGGTGTAGACGGATTGGCAAGTGCCGTGTAAATGGAAGGAAATTTGTAAAATGAAGTGTCATGTTCGATTCTCACCCAAATTTACTCGTGCGCCATTCTTGCGAGTGCACTATAAGTCATTAAAAAATTTAAACAACAGTTATTAAGTTATTGAATTTGTGATAAAAAAATATTATAATTTTATATTTTTAAATATAAAAAAAAAATTGATGAGAGTGGATGGTTATAACTTAAGTGTAATTTACTAAGAATTAGAAAATATTATAATTTTATATTTTTAAATATAAAATTTTTAATTAAATTTTTTAATTTTTTTTACACTCACAAGTAAATTGTTTTAGGAAGCAATATTTCATGTATTTTCTTAAAACATATTAAAAAATTAAAAAATAATATTTCACATAATTAATTAATTAACTATAAAAAAATAAAATCTTTTTTATTAACAATTTAAATAAAATATATGTTTAATCAAAATTATTTTTGAGATCAAACCAGCTCCTCTCGTTGTGAGCCCTCGCGCGTCCGTACCAGGGCTCCTTCTCGCCGCCATGGAGGCGCTGGGCTCTTTCCAGGTTCCTCCCCCTCTGTCTCCCCCAACAGCCGAGGACTCTTTCAATTTGTTGCTGGCTTCTCTGCCGAAAAAGAAGAAAATTGAACCCCCTAAGTTCGTGAAAAAGATGGATGATATTCCAGAAATCTCTCTCCCCCCCGAGAGACTGATCCAGGTCGCCTTGTCACTAGCGGATCAAGCCCTTGTGGGACAGTTTACTGGCCTTTGGCCCTCACCAAAAGCAACGGAGAACTGGGTGGTCAAAAACTGGACGCCTTTGATCAAGAACAGTGTAACCTCGTACTTCTTGGGGAGAGGCTTCTTTCTGTTCGAGTTCACCGCAAAAGAGGATAAAGATCTGATATTTCAGAATGGGCCCTATTTCATGGGTCCTCAGGGATTGTATCTCAACAAGTGGACACCGAACTTCGATCCAGAAGTGGACGTTCCTACGGCTGTCCCAGTATGGGTTAGGCTGTCGAACCTCCCAGTTCACTGCTGGAATTGGGACTCTTTGCAGCACATAGGTAACGCCTTGGGTAAATTTATTGACCGGGCAAACAATAAGGACCAATATGACTGTGCCCGAATATGCGTCGAGGTCGATCTAGAGATGGGACTCCCAGAGGCAATAAAAATCAATGTCGGTAGTTGGACTCATGTGCAAAAACTAAATTACGAGCAGCTTCCTTTCAAGTGCCGAAAATGCCATGTTTACGGACACTTTGCTAGGGGTTGCCCGAGTAATGGAGAGAAGGATAAAGAGAAGGAGGAAGGTTGGAATCATGTCAAGCAGACAAAGATCTCCCATAAAACCCCCAAATCTGGGGCTCCAAATGGAAAAGGCCCTCAGTCGGCTTATGTTCATCAAAGCCCTTCCCTGAACGGTCAAGCAAACAAATTCGGGCCCTTAAGCTCAGCCCAAGAGGAAACCCAGGAGGTCGAAACACAAAAGACATCGTCCCCTGACAAAGGAGCACCCATAGGCTCGAGGTCAGGGGAAAGTGCCTCAGAAAACCTCAAGGAAAAACAAGCAGAAGTTGAAGAGGAGGAACAAGACTTGGAGGAATCAGAGGAGGAAGGAGAAATAGGGGACACACAAACTTCGACCAGAAGATCGACAAGAGGATGAAAGTCCGCCCATGATAAGAGAGAGCAGGAAACTTACAAAGATAAGCTTCAGGGTAGCCAACAAACCCTTGAGAAAATTTTGGCAAAAACCCCGAAGATCACAAGGAATCAGACTCAAGGCTCCAAGGGAGCTCAACACACTCAAAAAAGTAAGTGATGAAGGTTGTCTCCTGGAATTGCAGGGGTATGGGGAACAAAGTGAAAGAAGAATCCATGAGAAGCCTCATAAGGATAGAAACCCCAGACATTCTATTAATCCAGGAGACAAAAATGGAGGACAAAGACTTCCTCCAAATTAGTAAGAAATTATGGAATAAAGGTGGAGGACTGGTCGTCTCTGCTCGAGGAGCCTCGGGTGGGCTAGGCTCTCTTTGGAATAGCAGCAAGTATACATTGGTCACTGAAACTCTAAATGATCACTGGTTATACTTGAAACTCCAACATCTGGACACAAAGGAGGTCTTTGGTCTCTTCAATGTATATGTCCCAGTTAACGCAGGGGAAAAAAAGGCATGTTGGGACTCCATCAGAAATCTGGCAGAAATGGAGAACCTAGAAAACGTCATCATCGCCGATGATCTTAATCTCACCTTTCTTTTGTCAGAGAAGCGAGGAGGCAGCAATGTCAGGAGTCCGGCAAGGGAATGGGTGGAGGACCTCATGTAAGAGTGGGATCTGCTCAACATCAAGCCCTCCAATGGTAAGTTCACTTGGTCAAACAAAAGAGTCGGTCCTGGTCATATTGCAGCAAGACTAGATAGATTTCTCGTTCAAAGTTCTTTCCTCCTTTTAGTTTTAGAGGTTAAAATGCATATTCTCCCTTGTAGTGTTTCAGACCATAAACCTATCAAACTCGAATTCCTGGCCCAAAAAAACCTAGGCCCTATACCTTTCAGATTTATCCCTTTATGGGTCAAGGACTCGAATTTCATGAATAAGGTAAAGGAAAGTTGGAGGCTGCATGTCAAGGGATCTTCCTTCTTCGTCTGGGAGGAAAAACTCAGAAGAGTGAAAGCAGTCCTGAAAAGTTGGGCCAAAACTCTCCCTAATCCAGCGTCTAAAAGAAAACAAGTCCAAGCGAGCCTTGAGCTCCATCAACTACAGACAAAAAGCGCAGAAATCACAAAAGAAATTTTGGACAGGGAGGCATACTTACAGCAGAAGTATCATAAGCCATGCTTGTCGGAGAAAGAATATTGGAGACAGAAATCTCGCAGCATTTGGCTTAAAGCGGGAGATAGGAATACCTCCTTCTTTCACAAACAAGCCCAAGCGAGAAGAAGTTTTAACTCCATTTCAGAAATCAAAGAAGATGCCACAACTCACAAGGACTTCATCAGCATCAAAAGGGCATCATCCTCTCATTTTAAAAACCTTTACAATGAAGAAGGGGAGAGGGCCCAGAACACCAAGTTTCTCGATGTGGTACCTTCAAAGATCACCAACAAGATGAATCAGATACTGGAAGCTAAGGTCACTAAAGAAGAAATTAAGGCTTCTCTCTTTGCCATGGAGCTCGATAAAACCCCCAGACCATATGGGTTTACTACTAGATTCCTCCAAAATTGTTGGCAGATAGTCGAAAAGGATCTGCATAAACTAGTTCTGAAATCCCAAGCCTGTCAGAAAATTGGGGGCAGCACTAATTATGCCTTCCTTGCCCTCATCCCTAAGGAAAAGGGAGCCAATGACTTCAACAAATTTCGCCCTATCTCTCTTTGTAATATCGGTTACAAGATGATAACAAAGGTGATAGCCAACAGATTGAAAAGTATCCTCCCTACTATTATCCCTGAGAATCAAGGGGGTTTTGTTCATGGGAGACAGATCGGGGACAACTTCATCTTAGTACAAGAGGCGATACACTCAAGTTTGCTTCGAAAAGAAAAGGGTATGGTCGTTAAACTTGATCTAGCAAATGCCTTTGATCGTGTCAGACACAGTTTTCTCTTTGATGTTATGCACAAGTTTGGATTCGAGAATAATTTCATCAATAGGATTCGGGCTTGCATCTCTGAACCTTGGATCGCTCCTTTGGTGAATGGGTGAGCAACATATTTTTTCAAAGCCACGAGAGGGCTCCGGCAGGGGTGTCCCCTTTCTCCCCTCCTCTTCGTCCTCCAAGATTCTATTCTAAGCTTTTACCTATACAAGAAACAACTAGATCAAGAGATTATGGGCCTGAACACTGCAAGAGGAGTCAAAAATATTAATCACGCATTGTTTGCCGACGATTCTCTGTTGTTGGGCGCAGCCAATATTCTTTTGGCTTCATGTTTCAAAGGAGTGTTGGATGATTACTGTGATGCAACAGGAAGTATACTAAATAAAGGGAAATGTCATATCTACTATTGGAATGTTTCTGTCAGCACCCTCAATGCCATCTCCAGATGCTTGGGCTTTGCTGCCTCTTCCAACTGGTCTTCTTTCAAGTACCTGGGCCTTCCAATTTTCCAAAAGGCTACCTTTAGCAGAGACTGGCTCCCTCTTTTAGAAAATTTCAAGCTCAAGATCCAGGCCTGGGGCTTCTCTTGGCTCAACCATGCTAGCAAATCAGTGCTCATTAAGGTTGTCCTCAACAGTCTCCCAATCTTCCAATTCTCTGTCATGTTGGCTCCTATCTGTATCCTCAAGAAAATGGAGGATTACATCCGAAGATTATTTTGGAAAGGTGGTAAACAAAATGAAAAGAGAATCCCCCTGGTAAGCTGGGACAAAGTCACCAAGCCCCTGATGGAAGGCAGACTGAATTTTAAAGACCTCAGCATCCAAAATGTGGCAATGGGAGCAAAGAAAATATGGAGAATTATCGCACCAAAGCCTGGCTGGGCGCAAACTGTCCTGTGGAAAAAATATTTCAGGGGTTAAAGGAAACAATGTCTTGACAACCCCCTTCCAAAATCTGGATCGTATCTCCTCAAGCTCTGCGTCAAATCTACCCCTTTGATAAACCTCCATGCGTTTTGGATTCCGGGTAATGGCAAGCTTATAAAAATCTGGGAAGACAACATCATGAACAATCCCCCACTCGCCGAAATTAGCTCGCTACACGCACTTCGGGCTTGGATGGTCAACGTCCGCTTCATCATGCTGTGGGATATTTCTTGTTGGGAAGACTACAATTGGATTAGTTGGAAGAAGCTCCAGGTGCCATTGGAGCTGAAACATGACTGTGACATGTTTTTTACTTAATTGAAGGGCATGGCCCCGATCCACGCTAGGAGACAAGACAAACGTGGATGGGGCTCTCAATCGGGCAGCTACACCGTGGCTCTTGGTTATGCAAAACTACTAGAACGGCCCCACGTCCCTCCTAACCCCGTGATTTGGAAGGGGCTTTGGGGCCACAAGACAATTCCTAAAATCGATTTTTCCTGCTGGCTCATGTGCCACAATAGAACCCTGAATGGGGATCGATTGAAGAAAAGAGGCTTCCAAGGGCCTTCCCGATGCATAATGTGCCTCGAAAATGAAGAGAATCTCTGTCACTTAATGCTGGAATGTAAATTTGCACAAGAGATCTGGAACGAGGCTCTGGGCCCCTGGAGAAACACTCTTAACTGTCCCACCTCCATCGTTGATATGTTTGCTACCTAGCTGAGCAACTACCCAGGGGTACTTCCAAAAAATGAAAGCTTCAAGGTGGCCTGGCTCTCCTTGCCAAAGATCATTTGCTGGCAAGTCTGGCTTGAAAGGAACAAGAGAATTTTCAGAGATCAAGTGCAGGAAGCGAAGCTTGTCACGATCAAGATCAAAAATCAACTGAAAGAAAGCTTGGGCGATCAGCTTGAGGAAACCAATTTAAGTCAGCAGGATATTGAATGGGGAGAAAGGTTGGGCCTCCAGTTTACTCAAGTTGTAAGGCAAAGCAAGCCAAGCAAAGAATGGCAAATTAGATTTAATGAGAAAGACTTTTCAGCCTGGATGAATAACCAATCCAAACATACTCTACTCTTCGACGGGGCAGCCAAAGGCAATCCCGGGAAAGCTGGTGCAGGTGGTGTCATAAAAGTCTAGAAGGCAGAATCGAGCATAGTTTCGCCTGGAGATTGGGCCACACTACCAGCATCCAAGCAGAAGCACTAGCTCTGCTCCAAGGCCTCAAGCAAGCCAAGGATCTAGGCATCAAAGAGGTAAATGTAATTGGTGATTCTCAGTCCATTATAAAAACTATAGTGGACGAATCGGCTCCCAAAGACTTCAGATTAGCAAGACTAGTGACAAGAATCAAATCCCTAGTTAAAACCTTTCAGAGTATAAATTTCTTCCATGTGCTGAGGGAGAATAACAAGGACGCGGACTCAGAAGCCAACAAAGTAGCTCTTCTTTCAACTGACACCCTATTAAGAGACAGGGACGAAGATTGAGATCCCATTCCTTAAGAGTTTTCTGTACTCCCATGTTTTTTCGCATTTTACTGAACCAGTTTGTCTGTATACACAAGTTAGGGAAAATAAGTGAGATTGATTCGTTGGCTATTTGTAGAAACCTCTGGTTTATAAGTTTTCGGGCCTTTGAGATCCTGGTTGTAGAGGAAAGCTGGGCTTCTCCTCATATTTTGTAACGTGATTAGAAGCATTTACGCCAAGAATTAAATACAATCCCATACCCGTTCCTTAAAAAATAAATAAAAACAATTTAATAATAATAATAATCTATTTGAACCCGTGACCTCTTAAGAGGAAACACATGTTCTTAACCATTAGGCCCACTGAGGCTGTACATAGAATAATCTATTTTTAAGGTCACGGCCAAGCCAACACACCAAATTGGTTTATGAGACCCCCTTGTTTGTGGGACAAGGGACCCAGATATTTGACTAGTAAAGTCTACTAAGGTATACATACCCTACCCCCCTCTGGATTTGAACATGTGACCT
>ML777219.1:1492358-1520766 GCA_009831015.1 Picea engelmannii | reverse complement strand
TGTAAAGGTTTTTAAAATGAGAGGATGATGCCCTTTTGATGCTGATGAAGTCCTTGTGAGTTGTGGCATCTTCTTTGATTTCTGAAATGGAGTTAAAACTTCTTCTCGCTTGGGCTTGTTTGTGAAAGAAGGAGGTATTCCTATCTCCCGCTTTAAGCCAAATGCTGCGAGATTTCTGTCTCCAATATTCTTTCTCCGACAAGCATGGCTTATGATACTTCTGCTGTAAGTATGCCTCCCTGTCCAAAATTTCTTTTGTGATTTCTGCGCTTTTTGTCTGTAGTTGATGGAGCTCAAGGCTCGCTTGGACTTGTTTTCTTTTAGACGCTGGATTAGGGAGAGTTTTGGCCCAACTTTTCAGGACTGCTTTCACTCTTCTGAGTTTTTCCTCCCAGACGAAGAAGGAAGATCCCTTGACATGCAGCCTCCAACTTTCCTTTACCTTATTCATGAAATTCGAGTCCTTGACCCATAAAGGGATAAATCTGAAAGGTATAGGGCCTAGGTTTTTTTGGGCCAGGAATTCGAGTTTGATAGGTTTATGGTCTGAAACACTACAAGGGAGAATATGCATTTTAACCTCTAAAACTAAAAGGAGGAAAGAACTTTGAACGAGAAATCTATCTAGTCTTGCTGCAATATGACCAGGACCGACTCTTTTGTTTGACCAAGTGAACTTACCATTGGAGGGCTTGATGTTGAGCAGATCCCACTCTTACATGAGGTCCTCCACCCATTCCCTTGCCGGACTCCTGACATTGCTGCCTCCTCGCTTCTCTGACAAAAGAAAGGTGAGATTAAGATCATCGGCGATGATGACGTTTTCTAGGTTCTCCATTTCTGCCAGATTTCTGATGGAGTCCCAACATGCCTTTTTTTCCCCTGCGTTAACTGGGACATATACATTGAAGAGACCAAAGACCTCCTTTGTGTCCAGATGTTGGAGTTTCAAGTATAACCAGTGATCATTTAGAGTTTCAGTGACCAATGTATACTTGCTGCTATTCCAAAGAGAGCCTAGCCCACCCGAGGCTCCTCGAGCAGAGACGACCAGTCCTCCACCTTTATTCCATAATTTCTTACTAATTTGGAGGAAGTCTTTGTCCTCCATTTTTGTCTCCTGGATTAATAGAATGTCTGGGGTTTCTATCCTTATGAGGCTTCTCATGGATTCTTCTTTCACTTTGTTCCCCATACCCCTGCAATTCCAGGAGACAACCTTCATCACTTACTTTTTTGAGTGTGTTGAGCTCCCTTGGAGCCTTGAGTCTGATTCCTTGTGATCTTCGGGGTTTTTGCCAAAATTTTCTCAAGGGTTTGTTGGCTACCCTGAAGCTTATCTTTGTAAGTTTCCTGCTCTCTCTTATCATGGGCGGACTTTCATCCTCTTGTCGATCTTCTGGTCGAAGTTTGTGTGTCCCCTATTTCTCCTTCCTCCTCTGATTCCTCCAAGTCTTGTTCCTCCTCTTCAACTTCTGCTTGTTTTTCCTTGAGGTTTTCTGAGGCACTTTCCCCTGACCTCGAGCCTATGGGTGCTCCTTTGTCAGGGGACGATGTCTTTTGTGTTTCGACCTCCTGGGTTTCCTCTTGGGCTGAGCTTAAGGGCCCGAATTTGTTTGCTTGACCGTTCAGGGAAGGGCTTTGATGAACATAAGCCGACTGAGGGCCTTTTCCATTTGGAGCCCCAGATTTGGGGGTTTTATGGGAGATCTTTGTCTGCTTGACATGATTCCAACCTTCCTCCTTCTCTTTATCCTTCTCTCCATTACTCGGGCAACCCCTAGCAAAGTGTCCGTAAACATGGCATTTTCGGCACTTGAAAGGAAGCTGCTCGTAATTTAGTTTTTGCACATGAGTCCAACTACCGACATTGATTTTTATTGCCTCTGGGAGTCCCATCTCTAGATCGACCTCGACGCATATTCGGGCACAGTCATATTGGTCCTTATTGTTTGCCCGGTCAATAAATTTACCCAAGGCGTTACCTATGTGCTGCAAAGAGTCCCAATTCCAGCAGTGAACTGGGAGGTTCGACAGCCTAACCCATACTGGGACAGCCGTAGGAACGTCCACTTCTGGATCGAAGTTCGGTGTCCACTTGTTGAGATACAATCCCTGAGGACCCATGAAATAGGGCCCATTCTGAAATATCAGATCTTTATCCTCTTTTGCGGTGAACTCGAACAGAAAGAAGCCTCTCCCCAAGAAGTACGAGGTTACACTGTTCTTGATCAAAGGCGTCCAGTTTTTGACCACCCAGTTCTCCGTTGCTTTTGGTGAGGGCCAAAGGCCAGTAAACTGTCCCACAAGGGCTTGATCCGCTAGTGACAAGGCGACCTGGATCAGTCTCTCGGGGGGGAGAGAGATTTCTGGAATATCATCCATCTTTTTCACGAACTTAGGGGGTTCAATTTTCTTCTTTTTCGGCAGAGAAGCCAGCAACAAATTGAAAGAGTCCTCGGCTGTTGGGGGAGACAGAGGGGGAGGAACCTGGAAAGAGCCCAGCGCCTCCATGGCGGCGAGAAGGAGCCCTGGTACGGACGCGCGAGGGCTCACAACGAGAGGAGCTGGTTTGATCTCAAAAATAATTTTGATTAAACATATATTTTATTTAAATTGTTAATAAAAAAGATTTTATTTTTTTATAGTTAATTAATTAATTATGTGAAATATTATTTTTTAATTTTTTAATATGTTTTAAGAAAATACATGAAATATTGCTTCCTAAAACAATTTACTTGTGAGTGTAAAAAAAATTAAAAAATTTAATTAAAAATTTTATATTTAAAAATATAAAATTATAATATTTTCTAATTCTTAGTAAATTACACTTAAGTTATAACCATCCACTCTCATCAATTTTTTTTTTATATTTAAAAATATAAAATTATAATATTTTTTTATCACAAATTCAATAACTTAATAACTGTTGTTTAAATTTTTTAATGACTTATAGTGCACTCGCAAGAATGGCGCACGAGTAAATTTGGGTGAGAATCGAACATGACACTTCATTTTACAAATTTCCTTCCATTTACACGGCACTTGCCAATCCGTCTACACCCGTGCGGGCTATAGTGCACACTATTATTATTAAAAAACATAACCAATTTATTATGCAATAGTTTAAGTTATAAAAAATAACTCTTTTGTGGTGATATTTTTTTGGGAGAAATTGTTAGATTTACAAATTTGAGTAATTATTTTTATATAATCTTAGTGCTCCAGGGTTTTTCATCCTGTTGAATTCATTTCTGCATTTAGAAATGGATTTTAAACCACAAAAAATAATGATTTTGTATAGATTTATGTGGCTGATTCTAGTTAAAAAAAAACATTTCATAAAACAGTTAGACAACACCATTTCTTATGATTGTTTATGTTATATATTATACTCAGAGTAGAAATTAAAAAAAATAAAAAATTTTGTAAAATTAAATCAAATTTGACTATTTTAAAAATTCAATTATCAATTTTCAAAATTTCAAAGTCATTAAAATCAAATCAATTTGGGAGACAAATCAATTTGATTAGTAAATCAATCAGTGAAAAACAATTTGACAGTTGTTAGATTTACAAATTTGAGTAATTATTTTTGTATAATCCTAGTACTCCAGGGTTTTTCATCATGTTGAATCTATTTCTGCATTTAGAAATGGATTTTAAACCAAGAAAAATAGTGGTTTTGTACAGATTTATGTGGCTGATTCTAATGAAAAAAAAAAAACATTTCATAAAACAGTTAGACAACACCATTTCTTATCATTGTTTATGTTATATATTATACTCTTTGAAATTAAAAAAAGAAGAAGTCAAATTTAACTATTTTCAAAATTTCAAATTCATTAAAATCCGTTTTCAGGTATTTGGGAGACAAATCAATTTGATTAGTAAATCAATGAGTGAAAAACAATTTGACAGTCAAATTTAATTACTTATTACACTTTATTACTCAACTTAGAATAAAGTCAAATTCCATTTCTGATTACACTTTATTACTCAACTTAAAATAAAGAGCCAAGTCATCCTTTCATTATTTTGAATTTTCTTTCTTATTTTTTTTATGTTTAACATATATATATATTTATTTACAAGTTTATCTATCCAGCTTTTTATATATATATATATATATATATATATATATATATATATATATATATATATATAACAAGTTTATCCATCCAGCTTTTCTCAGCGCAATTATTAATGTAAAATTGCCAATCAGGGGATGTTGATCCTTTCATTATTTTGAATTTTTTTTCTTATTTTTTTTTTGTGTTATATATATATATACAAGTTTATCTATCCAGCTTTATATATATATGAGACAAGTTTATCCATCCAGCTTTTCTCAGCGCAATTATTAATGTAAAATTGCCAATCAGGGGATGTTGGACACAGTGCTTGAAGCTTGTGGCCCAGTTCTTGACGAGTGGGCAGAGAAGATGAGGGAGGGAGGAAATGGTTGTTGTGTAGAAATTGACGTGGAAGGAGATTTGAATAAGGTATCTGCCCAAGTTATCTCCAAACTGTTGTTCGGGAGCAGCTACGGAAAAGGCTTTCAGATACTCGATAAGCTCAAGCTTCTTCAGCATACTATTTTCCGAGCTAGCAGATTTGTAGGGATCCCTGGAATTAGCAGGTATGGTGAAGCTCCCATTGTATTTCTATTATGTAGCTGAGCGTCTGCATTGATATTGAAGCAGATGAAGGATGTTGCGTGGACATTGTTAGGTTGGCGCCCAACAAGAAAGCTCGGGATCTAGGAGCCGAGGCCGACTTCCTAATCATGGAACTGATTGAAGAGCGCCTGCAGAGATCCAGCGCTGGCGCTGGCTTTGGAGATGATTTGCTGGGGCTTCTGTTATCAGAAACGAAAACGCCCAGTACCCGCGGTAGAGGGTTAAAGAATTACATGACAACTCAAGACGTGGTGGACGAATGCAAAACGCTTTTGTTAGCAGGGCAGGAGACAACTAAACTGTCCTTGACCTGGACGATGATGTTATTAGCATTGAATCCCGTATGGCAGGACAAAGTTAGAGTCGAGGTGATGGAAATCACAGGAGGAACCCATTATCCAGATATCAACATGCTGTCCAGAATGAAGAATGTAGGTGTTATTATTATTCTGTTACTCATAAGTTTTTGGTGATTTTAATTGGTAAAGTTTACTATGATATACATACTCTACCTTTTTGGATTTGAACTTGTGATATCTTAAACACATGTTTTTAACCATTAAACTTATTAACTGATCGCATGATTAATTATATGTGCAGATGACTATTGTTCTGAAGGAGTCAATGAGGTTGTATCCCCCTGTTTCTTACACAGTCAGACAGGCCAAGCAAAACGTACAGCTTGAGAGCTTTGTAATACCCAAAGGAATGTCTGTGTTCATCAACATAGTAGGCCTGCACGGAGATCCTGATATATGGGGAGAAGACGATGCCTATGAATTCAACCCAGAACGATTCCACGTGATGAGCAATGGCAAGAAAAACGCAGGTGGATTCATTCCATTTGGGTTTGGAGGAAGAATTTGCCCCGGTGAGAAGCTGGCTCACATGGAGCAGAAGGCGATACTTAGCATGATATTGTCCAAATTTTCCTTCTCTATATCCCCAAATTACAAACACTCTCCAACTTCTCTATTAAGCATCATGCCCTCTAATGGAATGCAGCTGCTCTTTCACAGAATATAAAACACCTCCTCTCCTGCATTTAAATTAAAAAATGTTAAATAGGATCTGCTCTGTCAGCCTGCTGCCCTCTGATGCAATGCAGCTGCTCTTTCACAAAATATAAACACCTCCTCTCCTGCATTAAAATAAAAATAATGTTAGATAGGATTGCTCTGTCAGCCTGCTGTAAAGTCTCCATTACGTCCTCTGTAGCAATAGCGTTCTTACCTTTCAATCTTTATAACGTTGTGCTATTTACCGAGTTCATTTATGGATTGATTATTGGATTTTGCTTCAGGTCAAGAATTTATTGGATTTTGCTTCAGGTCAAGATTGTGTGTGGATTAAAAATATATATTGCAAGGTTCAAACTTTATTTACTTTGCCATTGCAAATGAGTTTTGTGTTTTCTACTGTACATGATTCTTTTAGGTACTGTACCTTTAGAAATAAATTTTATCAACCTTTATTATGTTTTTACATATAATGTATATTTAAGAATAAATTTTATCCACCTTTATACACTTTAATTATGATATCTTGTATCAATAGTAAGTTTTAAAATATCATTTAAATTTATTTAAAATATAAAATTATTAAATTTTAAAGGGTTTAAAAATATCATATGTTATTTTTTTTTATATTAAATCATTATGATTAGTCTTATTTTATCCATATTATATGGAAGTATTTAAAAAAAGAAGATAATTATATGGTTAGAAGATCATTGCACAAGAGTGTCTCAACAATAAAACCAATCTAGTTTGTTGTTTTGGTGACTTTAGGAAAGCTTTTGACACTCTAACCTAGGACCAACTATTGGAATAGGTTAGAAGAATAAAAGGTTCCCTCCTTGAGAGTTGTTGCAATAAGGTTGTATGAGAAGGTTATTGCAAGTTTTTAATTGCAATATAGGAGTCAAGCAAGGTTGTCCCCTATCCCCTACCATTTTTGGCATTTACATTGACAAATTAGAAGATTGTTTGGAAGCTGCAGGGTGTGTTGCACCAACTCTTGCTAGTATAGTAATATGTAGTTGATATTGTTATTAGATCATTAAATTCAACAAGATCAACTACGATAATTTTGTATATGACAACAATAACTTGAAGGAAGTGCATTTGTACAAGTATCTTGGAATTGATATTCATCACAAGCTTGATTTGAACTATAACATTGAGAAAATGATAAATGGACAGTGGAAAACTTATTATGGGTTTGAAAATTATTGTAAATTAGCAGAACTTTGGCTATGGGATAAGAAGAAGCTCCTCTTTAAGACTTGTCACTCATGTTATTTTATATGGATGTGAAGTTTGGAGATGTGGCATCAAGAAGGTTGAAGATTAAAAACACTTTCTCCTAGTTTTCTTTGTCGTATACCCAAATTAGATCCCAATTTCAAATTTTTGTCACAATATCGACCTTCCTAACTTTCTAAGTCCCCAAAACTTAGTGATCTTAAAAAGCTTCTCTTTATGCAAAGAAATCCAAATAATTTTTTATTTTTTTAAGATTCGATAAACCAATTTTAATTTCAGTGAATATTAACTATCATTATCATCATAATTTTATTTTAATTATAAAAATAATTTTTTTATTTATATTATATTTATAAATTATTAAAAAATTATATTTTTATAAATAAAAATAATATAAAATTAAATTATATAAATGAAATATTATTAATTATGTGTATATAATTTTTGTAAAAAAAAAACTATCATCAAAATAGGATGACCTCAAGTGAAAAGTATGTAAAGCTCATCCACTTTATTATGTAAATATGCATGTGAAGTTCCTAAATACACATGTATATAGATTTCTTTGGGTTCAACTATGATTCTATGATAAGTTTGTTGCTTATTATTAAAATAAGCATTCAATTAAAGTTTATAATTTAGCATATAAATTCAAAATAGGATGACCTTAAGTGAAAAGTATGTGAAGCTCATCCACTTTATTATGTAAATATGCATGTGAAGTTTCTAAATACACATGTATATATATTTCTTTGGATTCAACCACGATTCTATGATAAGTTTGATGATTATTATTATTAAAATAAACATTCAATTGATAAGTTTGATGATTATTATTATTAAAATAAACATTTAATTAAAGTTTATAAATTAGCATATCAATTAAAATTTATAAATTAACATATCAATTAGATATTAATTAGATATTAAGTTATAATAGTAATATGTTATTACGAAAGAATACCAACACATAGACATATATCTTCACTCTCCTATCACCCATAATAAATATTTACATATCTTCACTTTTTCTTATGACGGATTTACATAATATTTTGATGATAAAAATTTAACATATTAATTATGATGGTGATGTATAAATGATGGTTAAGAAAAGTAAAATAAGTAATAGTAATAATTAATGTCCTTGAGAAAAAGATGTAAATAAAATTTTGAAAATAATTAAATTTGAATAATGAAATATCCAAAAACATCAAATTAAGTATCTAAAACACATTAAAATGTTTCATTGTACACAATTAACTTATTAAGACACCTAAAACAAAGTGTTTCATGGAAGAAAATAACATAAGAATGGTATATGGATCAGAAAGATAAATTATCGACAAATAATTATTAAGAAGATTTAAATATCTTGTTATGGGGAAACATTTGTTTGGAGAGATTTCAATTACCATGTAGGATCACATTTCAAACTTGAATAAAATTTGGACTTTGACTAATGACCCAAAATCCCCATCCTTTTGTAGTAGTTGATATATAGATGTCATCTAAGAGAACTTTTGGATTTTGAGAAATTCTACATCAAGTTCAATAAATATCTTATTTATGATCTCAAGTTTATGTTTACAAGGTTGATGCATGGTTCATCAATTAAGTTTGCAAAGTGCAGGTGGTGACATTCTTATTCATTTATGAATTTTAGAACAATTGGGGGTATTTTGGAGTTTCTCCACTCCACTGGGGCAATCGTGGTGATATATTGGTGCTAAAGGACTTAGGAATTACCTCTCTTTTGTCTTGGGGTTATTTTGGAGTTGCCCCAAGTCTTTTTGGGGTAATCCCATGGAAATATCGATGACATACTCCCTTTGTACTAGGGAATTCTTGGGGGGACCCTAAAGTTTGGTGGGGCAATCCTGCCCACAACTCAACAACACGAGAGGAAACACATTGTCCACTAAGGAGTGTGTATAGTTGTCCTAAACCCCTCTTGGTAAAGAACCATGAGACTCTCGACTACATTAGCTGGGGTAAGCCCAACCCAGGCCCAATGGCACTAGAGTAAGATTGGGAAAATAAGGGAAAAGAGAAGGCATAGAGAGGGAGAGTTATAATATACATGGATCAATCAATTGTTGTCACTTGTAAGAAAAAAAAAAGTCATTGATAGAGAACACAAAGGAACTTAGGGACAAATGAATGAAGGAAACTAGACCCTGACTTGGATTGCCATTTTGCCTTTGGTCATGTTAGTAAAATTCGAAGGAGAAATTGAAGATGTACAAAAAATGAAGATGCAAAGCCAAGATCCATTTATGGGAGAAGATGGTCACCAAGTTAAGAGGTAATTTTATGAATTTTTAGTATTCTCTAAATATGATTAGATCGCTAGAGAAATTGAAGTAGAATGCTATATGCATAGAATAATATTTTAATGATTTTTTTAGAATTTCCATGAGATTTTGTATTATACGATATATTGAAGAAGAAATCACGAAGTTCATGGATAATTTGATTCTTTAAAAGAAAGATTTATGTATAGAAGATGCGTTTAATAGAATAAAATTGTTATTTATCATTGAGGCTAGAAGAGAAACATAAAAAGAGGAACAAGGAGAGGGAAAAACAAAATAAATTCTTTATGGTTGTGGTTGTGGAGAGTGTTGCATGTGCAAGTGGAGTACATGACATTGAGAGGATGCTAGAGGAGGATGTGGAAGAAGAGGATATTGTAACAACCAAGTTGCAAAAGAGAGAGGTTGTCGAAGAAGATGAAGTTGCATGAATGTAGTAGTGGAAGAGTTATAGATGGGAAATGTGAATTCTCACAAAACTTTGCATCTTAAATTTGTTACAAGTAAGGAGGAAGGTGTAATATTTGAGAATGAGGACAAGTTGAGAATAGAAGAGGAACCTAACATTGATATGCTCATGCATAAGGACTGGTTACAATGAGATATATTGATGTAGGAAAGTAAAGATAAAGATGAGTAGTAGTAATAGTAGTAGTAAGTCCAATATTATTCTAGAAATATATAAGTTGTAGCCGAAGATGATGATGCATGATGATTTAGTAGTAAATATTACTAGTGTTCCCTAGAGAAATTATAGGATTAGATTTTTTGTAGTAAATAGTGGTGATGGTGTATCAATGGGAGGATGGGGAGGTAGTAACCACCAGTAAGATAAAACAGTTTGAGGAATTACACTCCATTGGGTGAGGTTTGAAATAGTTGGAAGACGTGGACAATTTGTGACAAGTAATATAAGAAATGATGATGATCATCATGACCTAGATGGGTGGTCTACAATTGCAATTTGTGGAAGTGTAACTTACAAAAAGGAATAAGAAGAATGGAAGATGGAGAAGGTAGAAAGTGTGGCATTGATTGCGGTAGAGGTGAAATAATACAAGAGAGAAAAGACAAAGACATCCAACAATTGTTGATTCATAGAAAACCTCAAGAGCAAGAATCTCACTAAATTTCAACCAAGGGAATTTGATGTAGGAGCATCCTTATATTCTAAGAAATCTCACATAAACCAATAATTCTTTTTATTTACACTATCAAGTTTATGTTTAAAAGGTCAATGGAGGTCTTACTGATGGTGTCAGCATAGGACACGTGGGGACATCCTTATTCATATCCAAATGTTAGGAAAATTAGGGATATTTTGGAGTTAGACCACTCCATTGGGATAGTCCCAAACATAGCCTGTCACTAAAGGACTTGGTATTTTCATTTCCTTTACCCCAGAGTTATTTTGAAGTTGAACTGTGTCTATGTTGAGGTAATCCCATGGAAGTCCCAACAACATACCCCCTTTGTAACAAGGATTCTTAGAGGGACCCCAATCCACTACAACAATCTCATCCAAGGATGGGTGGCATTAGAAGTTGTGCATTAACCACCAAAGAGTATGTGGAGTTCTTCTAGACCCCATTTGGAAAGAACCATGAGACCCATAGCTGCATTAGCTAGGGTAAACTTGTCCTAGGCACGATGAAACTAGAGTAACACTAGGAAAATAAAATAAAGGAAGGAAGATAGGTAGTGTGTGAGTTAGAATAGATGTGAACCAACCAATCGGTGCCATGTGGTAAACAAAAATAAGACAAAAATAAAGAACACAAATGAACTTAGGGATGGAAGAATGCAAGATATTAGATCCTAATTTTAGTATAAATTTGGCCTCATTCCATGTCAATAAAATCCAAGAAGACATCTCCTGCCTATAGGGATCATTGTCAATGAATACACAAATGATTATACCATGAAGGTTTGAATTTTGGTAAGTGAAATGAAATTAACTAGTGATGGTTTAGATTTCAATAATTGAAGAATCATAAACACTTGAGTTCCTAAGTTATGTATAATTACAATCCATATGAATGAACAAGGGCCTTTAGCTTTCAAGTGTTTGACTTTCTATTGCTATTGTTAGTTGTGTGTCATGGAGACATGTGCATAGGCTCTCTGAATGTAATAAAGCCCTAATTGATTAATATGTAAATGTGTTGAACCTGCACAAAATAGATCTAGCTAGAAAACACCATACACATTTGTAGAGAGAAATTGAGAAAGAAGAAGCAAGAGAGAAAGAATGGAAGAATTCTCATTAACTGTATTTTCACTAAAAGAGTGAATAATTTACAATAGATATAGGATACATGAGTAACTAATGCGCCATAGTGGTGGTATAGAGTGATCTGGACACACACCAGTAGTTACAGGGGTGAACTGTCACCTAGTCTAGTCTCTCAGGCAGTTACGGGAGTGAACTGCCACCTAGTTGAGTTAACTAGTCAACTAGTCTTCAGTTAACTAATTGAACAGAGAGTAGTGAGGAGTTAAATCAGGAAATCAAGGGTAATGCGCCAGTCTGGTGATGATCCCAAGGAAATTGTGCATTAGTTGGTGATGATCCCAATGTTGCATGGTGACAAAACCAATGCAACATCTAAACTCAACTCAACTAGTCAAACTGAAGTGTCAACTAAAAGAGAATATTCTCGAGGTGGAATATTCTCCCCTAAATTATAGGAGACTGGATAATGACTAATTATGACTAATAAACAAGGAAAAACCTTAGGAAAAAGAAATCCTAGGTGTGTGTGAAGTAACTCCAACACCCCCTGAACATCATTATGGTGAAAAATAAATAATGGGTCCTGGCAACAAGGCCATGTTAGGTACCCAAATACAAAAGATACACTGAAATAAACGAGGAAATAAGAAAAACCTCATGGGAACCCCCCCCCTCAAGGTACAATGTATGTAAAAAAAATGAGAAGGAACAAAAAACAGTTGCTAAGCAACCTTGTCCTTCACTCCAAGAAGACCTCACAGCTGTGCAAATTTGTGCTCGTTGAAGATTTTGTTGAAGATGTAGATGTCTGCATGGATATGATGAAATAGATGCATCATTGATATGTCCACACATATCCACTTTCTCTTCTTGTAATGAATAAGATCCAAATAAAGTTTGGATGAAATTTTGAAAACTGTGCAGTCGTTTCCGAAAAAGTGCTGAAATTTTGTTGATTTTAAAATGAT
The DNA here is from genome assembly GCA_009831015.1 of Picea engelmannii. Classification (NCBI taxonomy): domain Eukaryota; kingdom Viridiplantae; phylum Streptophyta; class Pinopsida; order Pinales; family Pinaceae; genus Picea; species Picea engelmannii. Next base: position 1,508,295 of record ML777219.1, on the reverse strand, counting down.
CATAACTTCACCTTCCAGACTCCGTTTCGGGCGATTTTTTTTTTTTTAAATTGGGTATTTTCCCTAGAGGAATTCAAATATCCAATTGTTTTCTGCAAATTGTGCACATGAAATATCATAATTGAGTCTGATGTGCACGGCTCCCTTTTTGTCTCCTGAGATGCATGCATTGCGCATGGAAAAGTGCGTGCATGTGACCCCTGAGATGTATTCCATATATCTTCCACATGAAATTCAAAAAAAAATTATGAAATGGATTAGACATCATCTTCAATTAATGGAATACAAACTTGTGCAAATACTTTTGTAGAAGACTCTTCATAATAAAAGGCTTGATCTTCTGATGGCTTCTCTTCTGACTCTATCTGTTCAACCTCCTGCATGAAATATTCACAATCTTCTTTATTCCTGAATAGAACCTCCAATATGGTCCATAATTCATTTGGATTTGATTCTTGTGATTCTTCATATACTTTGTGGAGAATTTATGGAGAAATAGACAAGAAGATAAATCATATGGTCATATCTTGTCTATTGAGAAAGTCATTTTTCTCATCGGCGGAATCAGGCTCTACTTCCATTGCCATGGTTATTTGATATAAGCCTCTACTTTTGAGAAGAATTAGAATCTTTGGCTTCCACTCCAAGTAGTTATGAGGTCTGAGAAGTATTATCGGTGAGTAAAACATATATTCCATCTTTTCTACGTTCTTCAATCTTCAGTACCTGCAAAAATAATTTGGTGTAGCTTTTTCTTAGCAGTCCGTCGGCTCTGATACCATGTAAATGTGTTGAACCTGCATAAAATAGATCTAGCTAGAAAATACCACACACATTTGTAGAGAGAAATTGAGAAAGAAGAAGCAAGAGAGAAAGAATGGAATAATTCTAATTAACTGTATTCCACACTCAAAGAGTGAATAATTTACAATAGATATAGGATACATGAGTAACTAATGCACCATAGTGGTGGTTTAGACTGATATGGACACACGCTAGAAGTTACGGGAGTGAACTGGCACCTAGTGTAGTCTCTAAGGCAGTTATGGGAGTGAACTGCCACCTAGTTGAGTTAACTAGTCAACTAGTCTTCAATTAACTAATTGAACATAGAGTAGTGAGGAGTTAACTCAGGAAATCAAGGGTAATGCGCTAGTCTGGTGATGATCCCAAGGAAAGTGTGCATTAGTTGGTGATGATCCCAATGTTGCATGGTGACAAAACCAATGCAGCATCTAAACTCAACTCAACTAGTCAAACTGAAGTGTCAACTGAAAGAGAATATTCTCTAGGTGGAATATTCTCCCTCAAATAGAAGAGACTAAATAATGATTAATTATGACTAATAAATAAGGAAAAACCTTAGGAAAAAGAAATTCTAGGTGTGTGTGAAATAACTCCAACATAATAAAAGTTTTCAAAATTATGCATGTGTGTGTGTGTCTTTTGTTGTGGTGTTTAATACTGCATTCACTATTTTGCATTGTGGGTGGTTTTGTTGAGTGACACTTTGATTTGTAGACCCTCTTGTCTATACCAATATGAAGTTTAACACAAGATTTATACAACCTTCCCCACTATATAATTCATTGTAATAATGTAGAATCACTATATCACTTATTCATGAAATGCACTTTGTTCAATCACTATATAAATGGAATCACTATATAAATGGATTCAAAGAAGACTAATATGACATCCCAATCTATGAAGGACATAACAAGGTTCATTAGTAATTGGTTGAAAGTAAATTTTAAATCTAAAGTTTGTGCCTTATTTGTTAGGCCAAATGTTGAAGCACGCATGGAAGGAAGAGTCGGAATATAAAAATATGCAAAAAAATTGCGGTGTGTAAAGCCATTTGAAAGATAATGGAAAGATGAATTACCACTTTGTATTGGGAAAGTAAACAACATTTTTAAAATAATGAATACAAGAAACCATAAAGGAATTTTCATGGATTTTGTTATTTGATGTAATGATACCATTTCCTGTATTAAAGTCTTTTCATTAAAACCATTTCAAACTTTGAAAAGTAATAGAGTTATGGAATGAGAACATTAACATAATAATTCTCCTACTAAAATACAAGTTTACCATTTGATTTGAAATCCTACATTGAAATTCTATAAATTGGTTCCATTGTAGACAAAAACTCTAGGAAGCTAGAAGTCACAAATACATATTCCACAACTCCAAGTTAAACTTTCAATTTGATTTGAAAGTGTATATTATAATTCCATAGGTTGGTCCCATAGTAGAAAAAAACTCTACAATGATATAAGTATGTAAAACACATTGCCAAGAACATGTTTAAAAACCAAATATAGGCATAATGGAAATGTCATTAAAAAATGAAAAAAAAAATTGTGGGTGATTATAATGCTTCTCATAAGCTTATGAACAAATGCAAGGAAAGACTATGCATTCCGTACTCACACTCAACTCAATATTTTAGAATAAAAGCGATAACATTTGACAAATTGTCAACAAACAACATTGACATATACAATATTTGAGAGAAACATCAAATTTCCTACTAAAAACATAAAGTTTTCAGCTCAATTTGGAATGCCACAATAAAATTACATAGCTTGATGACATTACATACAACAAATATGTGCAAATCTAGAGGTATGGAATGCCACAATAAAATTACATAGCTTGATGACATTACATACAACAAATATGTGCAAATCTAGAGGTATGGAAAACACATTTGATAACTCAAAATAAAGTTTTCATTTTTATTTGAAAGACTACATTAAAATTCCATAGCTTGATGCCATCATAGAACAACACTTTGCAATGATAGAACTATTTAAAACACATTCCCAAAAAGATCTACATATACTACATTTGGGCACCATGGGAATGCCATCATAAAATGAACAAATTAACATCATGTGGGTGATTTGAATGCATTGCATAGGCCTAGGAAGAAATTGGGAAGAAACTGGGAAGCAAATTTGAAAGGGGAAAGATTTAAATTGCATTATTGTTTTGTCTATAACCATCTTTGATGATAGTGATTTCATATTGCACGTTATGTTGATGGCATGCAAGAACAATTATTGTTACAACAAAACCAAGAACACATGTGTTGGATTATGCCAATAACTTGGAAATAGTGGTGTTCACATTAAGTGATCTATAAATCCAATAATCCTATGAGACAATTTCAATTGAAGATTTTACATTCAATAGGACACATAATGACACATATATTTTTATCAATTATTCACTTGTTTTTTTTATTTCAAATGATTTTGTGGGTACACTCATGCCACAAGAGAAATGTCAAACAAAGCAAGTAATTGGAGTATTGGTTATATTCATAGTTATTGTCATTTAACTATCTCTATCCACTAGGTCAACATGGACAAGTTGATCTTTTGCTAGAGAATTTGAGTTTTTATATTATGTTTAGGACAATATAATGATATAACATCACCCTTAAATGATGTTGTAGTTGTTTTTTTGGATATCTCAATTATGAAGTTGCTAGCAATGTGCTTTGACCAGAGTTGTGTCAAGCAACAAGAGTAATGTTAAGGCTCCTAAGGACCTATGTTAATGACCTGTTGTGCCAGTGTTGGATGTATGGGTTGACCCGAGTTCTACCTTAGTTCTCCAACAAAACCATGGAAACCATCGGCCCCTCTTGTTAACTAGAAGGTGACAATGCACACAAAGTGCACAACACAGTCTCACCCAAGATAACTTATGGGTGATTGCATGAACCAGATGTCTGCAATTGTGGAAGGGATGGTGTTCATGGTATGCTATGAATACCGATCAACTTCAATATTCATCATCATATTTACCATTCATTTAACCTTTAAAATTCAACCTGCATAACTAATCTAGTGTGCACTGTAAACTAACTCTAACAAATTCATTTTAGAATAAGCATTGCAACACATAAAAGGAACCATTCTGCATAATGACACAATATTTTACCGTGGTTCACCCCCCTCTGGGCTACGTCCACAAATATTTGGCATTCTATGTTTCTTTATTAATCTTTCTTCAAAATATTGTGTTGTGCGCATTACATCAGTAGTATATAAGTATTGGTGAGGATGACCAACATCGCACCAAGCTCCACAACTTGCAATCTAACCATCAGTTACAACTCCAAAACAGAATCATCTCCATAGCGCTCGACCAAAAACTAGTAACTATGACTCAAAACTCTCCAAACATATCAAAGATAAAATGATCTTGATCCAGATGGATATTGGTGGCCACCCACCTATTCCAACCGACTCCTCTTGTCCATTTTTGTTCAACACGTTCTTCTGTACTTCTTTGTAATTGTGGGTTCTACACTTCTGTGGATATCTGAAGCCCCACACAACCTCTAGGTGGATACTGGTGGCCTCTCGCCTAATCCAACTGGCTTATTTTGTATGTTTTCATGTCAACACATCTTGTTGTACTTCCAGGGCCGTTTTGGGGCCATAAACATTGTTTTTTTGGCCCTCCACAGTCAAAATGTAGACAGAGTTAGAGTTTGATGGAGAAATGTGTATCTCTCTGAAAGACCTTTCCAATGGGCTATCACACGCCTAAAACTTAGGTCGTATGCAAAAGTTACAACCCTGGGAAGTTGAGGTACCAACATACCCATAGGGGCCCATGTAACTTTTGGCGTTTCACCTTCTAGGGTTAGGCTTTTGGATGTCTAGGGTTTTGGCATTCATGAGTAATATCAAAAAGGCCTTTGGAGACTCATTGTATGGATTCTGCTCAGACGGATGCACGTAGCAGCCACATCTCTTCTCAGAGATAACTACCACGATTCGAGCAAGTGTTTCAGTTCTGCAGTTTTATAGTTTCGGCCTATTTCATTTATTTAATAGAAGATATTGTTCACTGGATATCTGTGTTATTCTTCACATCTCCGTGTTTATTATATTCAGTCTGTAATCCTTTTTTTCCGCTCCTAAATCTTTATCAGTGGTATTAGAGTGGTCTGGTCTTAATTTTTTTTCTTCGTGCATGTCCCCAACAAGATTTGGGTACAAGAAGTTGGGACTCGAACCAATCGAGCCGTTGCAAGATCGGTCGTGCCGAGCCTGACAACAACCCATGGGGGATGAAAAGAAAGATGATGGATCAGGAGATTTTATTAAAATGTTGCTCGAGGAAGCCCTCACATGAAAAAGGAATGAAAAGATGGACAAATTTGTGCAGATCTTTCAATGGTTGCCCATAGGAGAAGCATATTCATCAAGCGGCCATGCAACCCCCTTCAAGGTACAGGTAAATTTTGATATTCCATTATTTAAAGGACTGATAGATGCATATGTTGTAGATAAATGGTTGAATCTACTCGAAGGGTATTTTTCTTTCCACAATTTTTCTGATAGGGAAAAGATTACTTTTGCACTCCTCAAGGTCGTCCCCCATGTTAAGGACTAGTGGGATACTTACTCTGAGCAAAGGGCCGTATAGGAATCTACAATATTTGTGGTGGCCCCTACATGGGATTCCTTCCGGGACTCCATTAAATAACAATACTACTTTGTTGGAAGCTACGAGGACCAATATACAAGATAGACCACCCTGCATCAAGAAAGGGACCAGATAGTACCAGATTTCACCAATATTTTCCATACCCTGTGCACCAAATTGGCTATCAAAGACTCTGAGCATCATTTGGTGCTCAAATACGATGGTTGTTTGCATAAATACATTAAAAAAAAATGGAGTTTCCAGACATTGCCTCATTGGGCACGACTTATAGATACCTTGTCAAGATCGAGTTGAAATTTAAGAAAAAGAGGCAAGAGTTTGGATATGCAAACTCTTCATAGCCGAAGCAGGGAAAAGGTGGCCCCAACCCACATAGAAAGGGACCAAGCCAATATGGCCACTCTCAGGAGAACCAGTCCAAGCCGCAACACAAGAAGGGAAATGAGAAGATGAAGAAGGACACAAGAAAATGGTGTGAGTACCATAAAATCCCTTGGCACAACATTGAAGAATGTCGCTCCAAGTAGTCACTTGTGGCTGAGCTGAAGGCTTATGAGTCGGAGGCTGATTCTGATTCCAAATAAAATACCGAAGGAGGGAAGCGAATTATCGATGCTGAACCTAGTGCCACTGTCTCTACCACCAAAATCTAGCCAAGAAAATAAGAAGAACCAGAGGAAGGGGAACACCTCTTTCACTCATAGATGTGGGTAAAGGGGGCTCCGCTTCATTTCATTTTCGATAGCAGTAGTCAGAAGAACCTGATTTCAGCAGAGTTTGTCAAGTGGTTGGACCTGCCAATGACACTGCACCCGCAACCCTACACCATCGACTGGCTTCACCAAGAAAGATATCTTTGTGTCAGCCAATAGTTTCATCTACCCTACGACATCAAGCCTTTAAAAGATGAGGTATTGTGTGATATTGCTCCCCTTGAAGTTTGTGATGTTCTTTTAGGACAACCATATTTGTGGAAGCGTCATGCTGTGTATGAGTCTAGACCCCACAATGTTATTATTACTTTTGGTAGAAAATTGTATAGGATACCAGAGGTATCACTGCCTACCATTATTTCTTTAATCTCTACTAAGAAATGTAGTAAGGTCATTTCAAAGACCGGGAAGTTCATCTTCTTTGTGATCCATGCTCATAGTAAGGAGAAGGTCGTCGCCACATTCATGGCCTCTACACAGAGCATCTCTTTGCAGTAGAAGCAAGTGCACGGGATATTAAAAGAATATAGAGACATATTCTCCTCACTGACCAGGGTACCGATGCACTTTCAAGTCAAGCATCCAATTGATTTGACCCTTGGTGCACCTCTATCTAATGGACCAGTCTATCATCGTTGGCTAATGGAAAATAACAAAATCAGACGGCAGATCCAAGAGCTTCTTCAAGAGGGGCACATCAAACACAACTCCTCCCCTGCGGAAGCATGATTGTACTGGTGTAGAAGAAGGGCAGGACTCGGCGACTCTGCATTGATTACAGAGCCTTAAAAAAAATCACAGTCAGGAGTCGGTACCCAATTCCTAGGATTGATGAACTTCTTGACCAACCCAAGGGGGAAAAGTTCTTCAGCAAGATTGACCTAAAGTCTGGCTACCACCAGGTTCCCATCGAACCAACTGATGTATGGAAGACAACCTTCAAATATAAAGAAGGTCTCTTCGAATGACTGGTCATGCCCTTTGGCTTAACAAGTGCACCAACCACTTTCATGAGGTTGATGGATGATGTATTGCGACCCTTCACCAAATCCTTTGTTGTGGTATATTTGGATGACATCCTCATATTCAATAGAAATTGGGAGGAGCACATGTGGCATATTCAATAGGTTTTGAGTACTCTGGGACAGCACAAGCTATATGCCAACTTGGAAAAATGCTCTTTTGGCATGAACATGGTCCAATACTTGGGCTACATTGTTGATGAGCATGGGATAAATGTTGATCCAACTAAGATCCAAGTCATCCGTAACTGGCCAACCCCGACCACACTAACTGAGATTCAAAGCTTCTTGGGACTGACCAACTTCTACCGACGGTTCGTGTTGGGATTCTCCCATATTGCATGGACCCTCAACCAAGTGACAAAGGGCAGTGGCAGGGAAAATTTTGTGTGGGGGAAGGAACAACAATGAGCATTCGATGATCTAAAGCATCACTTGTGATCAGCTCCAGTACTCTCCTTGCCTGATTTTCAACAACCATTCGAGATTGAGACTGATGCATCTGACTATGCTGTAGGTGCAGTTCTCACTCAACATGGCCATCTGGTGGCATACCATAGTGAGACACTCTTAGATACTGTTTGAAAATACCCCACCTATGACAAGGAAATGTATTCCACTGTACAAGCCTGACATCAATGGAAACATTACATTCTGGGAAAGGAGACGATCATCCAGACTAATCACAAGCCTCTGTAGTTCATACAGACACAGGGGAAATTGCAGAACGACTACCATCAGAAGTGGTCCACTTACCTACAACAATTCCATCTCAACATCAAGTGTAATACATGGATCTGAAATCGTGTCACTGAATGCCTTAGTCGACCTCCCATGGATGCACTCACCACTGTGCTCCATTCCTATGGACATGAGGCATTTGAGTGGCCCCAACTTTATCAACAAGATCCAGACTTCTCCACCACCTATTAGCTCTTGGGTACAGACACAACTATCACTGATTTTCACATTTAAGACAGACTAGTATGTCATTTGGGCCATCTCTATGTTCCTACAAGAGAGTGTGCAAAGATGATCTGGGAATCCCACTACAGTCGGATGGCAGGACATTTTGGCATGGAGAAAACTATGGCCATTCTTCAGAAACATTTTTACTGGCCAAAACTTCGACAGGACATTGGCAAGTATATCAGATCTTGCACTGCTTGTGCCATTTCCAAACCATCCATTAAGAAGCAAGGATTATACACCCCTCTTCCTACTCCCGAGAAGCCTTGGGAATCTATCTCAATGGATTACATGTTTTGCCTTCCGACCACCAAGCAAGGAAATGACTACGTATTTTTGGTCGTTGATCGATTTTCTAAGATGACCATCCTCACAGCCTGCAAGAAGAATATCACAGCGGAAGATGCTGCCAAGCTCTTCTTCGAATGAGTGTGGGTCCATTTTGGGATACCACATACCATCATCTACGACCGAGACAACATGTTCCTCAACAAATTTTGGTCGAGTCTCTAGTCATTGTTGGACACCAAGCTCACTAAATCCACTTCTTTCCACCCTCAAACAGACATCCAAACAGATGTTTTCAATCAAATGATTTTGCACATCCTACACATTTACAACTCTAAGCATCCATGTACATGGGATGAGAGTCTCCCCTATGTTCAACACAATTACAACATGACTCTCCATAGCTCCATCGGCCTTAGCCCATTTTAGGTGGGGCTGGGATTCCAACCCTTGGGTCCCATGGATGTTGCACTACCTCTTGCCACTACACAGACAAACTCTTCCCATGCTCAGTCTGAGACCAAGAAAGCCACCAGATTCATTGATCGGATTCAACACATTTGCCAACAGGTCCAGGAGATTTTGCAGAAATCCAATGCTAAGTATAAGAAGTGGCATGATCAACACAGGGTACCACACCAATTTTAGGTTGGTGACAAAGTCTGGTTACATTTTCAGAAGGAGCATCTCATGGGGCCCCCTTGAAAGCTTCACCCACTTCACTATGGGCCTTACATTATCACCAAGGATGTGGGTAGATATGCTTTTGAGCTCAAAACTCCACCCTTCCTTGGCATGCATCCAATGTTCAATGTGGACCTCCTTCGGCCATATTTTACACCATTATTGGACACCTCAGATATTGTAGAACAACTGACACCAACATAGCTCAACCCTGACTACATGGAACAAGAATTCACTGATCAGATAGTGGACACACAGGTCAAGGGCACTCGCTAGCAGAGGATCTAGCTTTATTGGGTTGTCAAGGCAGGGAAATTCCTCCACCAAGGAAAGTGGCTCACTCAGGGAAAAATCCAACATAATTTTCCTCCCCTGATGGGGGAAATCAATGCAATGGAGACCATTTCTTCCTAAGGGGGGAGGATTGATCCAGGTGGATATTAGTGGCCACCCACCTATTCCAACTGTCTCCTCTTATCCGTTTTTGTTCAATATGTTCTTCTGTACCTCTTTGTAATTGTGGGTTCCACACTTATGGGGATGTCTGAAGCCCCACACATCCTCCAGGTGGATACTGGTGGTCTCTCGCCTAATCCAACTGGCTTATTTTGTATGTTTTCATGTCAACACATCTTGTTGTACTTCCAGGGCTGTTTTGGGGCCCTAAACATTGTTTTTTTGTCTCACCATAGTCAAAATGTAGATGGAGTTAGAGTTTGACAAAGAAATGTGTATTTTTACGAAATACCTTTCCAACGGACTATCACGCACCTAAAACAAGGGTCGTATGAAAAAGTTACGACCCCACGAAGTTGAGGTACCAACTTACCCATAGGGGCCACATGACTTTTGGCGTTTCACCTTCTAGGGTTAGGTTTTTGGATGTCTAGGGTTTTGGCATTCATGAGTAATATCAAAAAGGCCTTTGGATCCTCATTGTATGGATTTTGCTTAGACGAATGTGCGTAGCAGTCACATCTCTTCTCAGAGATAACTATCACCATTCGAGAAAGTGTTTTAGTTTTGCAGTTTTAGTTTCAACCTATTTAATTTATTTAATAAAAGATATTGTTCATTGGATATATGTGTTATTCTTCATATATTCATGTTTATTGTATTCTGTCTATAATCAGTTTGTTCTACTCCTTAAACCATATCAATTGGCCCTTAGGAAAAGGTGGAGGCTCCCATATTTCTGTCTAACCAAAGTGGTGCCCCCTTAGAGTGAGAGATAGAGTGCTATTGGTGCCCCATAATCAAGGAAGGGGGAGCACTGGCGCCCCCTCAACATGAGTAGGGGAGCGTGACCCCTCTAAAATCCCCCAAAATGGTCAATTTTTCCAAGAAAAAGGTGTGGTTTTGGACCCCAAATGGTTGGTTCTCTCTCCCAAACTGACTTACAGATTGTGACAAATGTATTTCATGGTGTCAACGGGTTGCATCACTTAGAAAAGTAAATGCAACACTTGGTAAGGTGCATACGACACCTGGGATAGTGCATGCGACACTTAACAAGGTGCATATATCACTTTGTGACACTTAGGGTGCAATACTCAAGTGTGAGATTTTTGTTAATGTTTAAGCCATTATTATAGTTCTTTGCATTTCAATAGATAACAATAGCATAATACAAGATCACTGAGAAATACACAATCACAAGAGACACAACATTTATCCTGGGAACCCTCTAGGGGAAGAAAACCCAGCAAAACTTCCTTATTATAGATAGCCAATACAATCCCAAGAGATAGCTCAAACTAAAACAGAAGATCCTCTCCCAAAGATGCACCACTCTCTCTCCTTCTTCTCTAACTGTAGTTCTGAAACTTGTCTCTCAAATGAGCAAGTGAGTTGTGTGTCTAAGTGAGGCACTAGCCTCCTTATTTATATGAGACTGGCATGTGTGAAGTGTCTCTTCACTGGCAGGGCCAACTTCTCCAACTAGGTGGTTATAACCACCTTTATTATATTTCCAGGCCTCTTTAATATCTTTTGGGGCCGACTTCTTATTTTTCCTATTACAATTATCTTTTGACCAATCCGCAAAAGGGGATTTGGTCCTTTATAATAACCGACATGATCAATCCGCAATGGGGATTGATCCAATGAATAATATATCAAATAATAATAAGAATACACTTTGCAGTTACATTATTTTAACACTCCCCCTTAACAAGAAGGGTATCATGTGAGAGAGAGAGGACAACATCATCAACAACATCAAGTGGGTGAGAGGACAACATCATCAATATCATCTTGGAACATTGACTAGCGTATCTATAAATCGTCGAAAGTCTTCTTCATCGGCAGCATCATCATTCTCAAAGGAATGCCATCATCATTTGCATCAATATGTATTAGTATAAAACTGATACATCATCATCATCATCACAACACGAGGATGACTCATCATAATAATACTAGATTGGCTTTACGTCACGACTATCAAGCCGGAAGCACAGTTCTAGTCTCATCTCATAGTCTTTCTTTACGTCACAACTGTCAATCCAGAAGCAAGATGCTCGTCCTACTTTATGTCACAACCATTAGGTCGGAAGCACGATACTAGACTGGCTTTACGTCACAGCTATCCAGCCAGAATCTCAGTGCTAGTATCATCACATCATATTTCTTTACGTCACAACCATCAGGTTGGAAGCAAGGTACTCGTCCTGCTTTTCTTAACAACCATTAGGTCAAAAGCAAGATACTAGACTGGATTTACGTCACAACTATCCAGCTTGAAGCTCAGTGCTAGTTTCATCATATCATCTTGCTTTACGTCACAACTATCAGGTCAGAAGCAAGGTACTCTTCCTGCTTTACATCACAACCATCAGGTTGGAAGAAGGATACTAGACTGACTTTACGTCATAGCTATCCAGCTAGAAGCTCAGTGCTAGTCACATCACATCTTCTTGCTTTACATCACAACCATCAGGTTGGAAGCAAGATACTGGACTGGCTTTATGTCACAGCTGTCAAGACGGAAGCACAGTACTAGTCTCATCACATCTTCTTGCTTCACGTCACAACCATCAGGTTGGAAGCAAGATACTAGACTGGCTTTACATCACAACTGTCAAGCCGGAAGCACAATACTAGTCTCATCACATCTTCCTGCTTTACGTCACAACACTAAAGCTGGAAGAAAGAGATGTCTCATCACAACAACTACTCCCCCTTTCGAGGAAGGTCCTTTCGGACTATACCAAGCTTATCTAGAAAGTTCTTAAACTTTACATGAGATAGAGGCTTGGTCAACACATTAGCAACCTGTTCATCCGTGCTAATGTATTGGAGCTTTAAGGCTCCTCTCTGCACCATTTCACGGATGTAATGATATCAGATCTCTATGTACTTCAACTTGTCGTGGAATACAGGATTCTCTGTCATCTTTATGCAGCTCTGATTGTCACATAGGATCATGGTTTCTTTCATCTCTAAGTCAAATAGGTCAGTCAACAAATTTCGAATCCATATAGCTTTGCAGCTGGCAGAACATGCATCAATGTATTCTGCTTCCGCTGTGCTGAGAGTAATGCTAGATTGCTTCCTACTTTGCCACGAGATCATAGCTGATCCCAAATTGAAACAACATCCTAAAGTGATTTTCCTGTCAGAAACACTTCTTGCCCAATTTGCATCAGTATATCCACTCAATGTGAAATCATGATCTCCATCATAACTGAGACCACAATCTATTGTACCCTTAAGGTGCATCATCACATATTTTGCATCCACTAGGTGAACATGTCTGGGTTCTACCAGAAAATGACTCAAAGTGTTCATGGAAAAACAAATGTCTGGTCTGGTGTTCATCAAGTACATCAACGATCCAATAATCTGTCTGTACAGTGTGGCATCAATCAATTTTGACGAAGTGTCAACCAACAACTTTAGCTTGGCTTCCATGGGTGTATTCATGGACTTGCACTCCAACATGTCGAATCTCTTCAGGATTTTGACTGTATAATTCCCTTGGTTAAGGAAGATCCTCTCAAGACTCTGCCATACCTTAAGACCTAAGAAATAATGCATTAGGTCAAGGTCTTTCATTTCAAATTCCGAGGCAAGTCTCTTATTACATTCAGTGTTGAGCTTTTCTTCTCTAGTTAAGAATAAGTCATCCACATATAGCAGTAATATTACTGGCTCATTGTTCATGACCTTGAAGTAGAGGTTAGAGTCTGCTTTACTCTTGGTAAAGCCTAAGCTCATCAAGAAACTATCTTATACGGCCATACCAAGCTCTAGGAGCTTGCTTCAATCTGTATAAGGCTTTCTTCAATCTGCAAACATGAGACTTCCTGTCTTCAACCTCAAATCCTTGAGGTTTCTCTATATACACTTCCTCTTTGATGACACCGTTTAGGAAGGTTGTCTTCATGTCCATCTGGTGTAGCTTCCACTTCATCTTAGCTGCAAGAGCTATGATGGTTCTGATCGAAGTGTATATGGCTACAGGAGGGAATGTCTCTTCATAGTTAATGCCTTCCTTTTGAGAAAAGACACGAGCGACAAATATTGCTTTATACTTCTCAATACTTCCATCAACAACATGTTTTATTTTGAAGAGCCATTTGGAGGATTCCACATATTTACTCTTCGGTCTGGGAACTATTTCCCATACATTGTTCTTTATTATGGATTGGTACTCCTCTGTCATGGCATTTGCCCATTCTTTCCTCTGAATGGATTATTCAAAGCAAGTAGGCTCCTCCTCTAGAAGATTGCACATCAAAGCCGTATAACTGGAGAATGGATTTGGTCTTTTCACCTATCTCGTGGTTCCTTCGGGAACACCATACTTCTCTCCATCTTGAATAAGATATCTAGCCCAAGCTAGCTTCCTTTTATGGAGGATCGTCATATGAGGAGGTTCTTGAACTTCTATCATGTCATGATATTCTAGTAATTCCTCATCATGGGAAGTTACGACTTCCCTCACTGGTTCAACATCTCTGGGAACCTCCATCACTGGTTCAACAGTCCTGGGGATTACGGGCTCCTCTTCATATACTTCTTCAAGCTAGAATCTTCTTGATTTCTTAAGCACTGCATATTCATCAAAAGTCACGTCCTTGCTGATCTCAATGTGATGGTGACCTGGTATATAGATTATGAAGGCCTTGGAAAACTCACAGTATCCCACAGATATTCCCTTCTTTCCTGAAGGTTCTAGCTTGTTTCTCTTCTCTTCCGGTATATGAATAAATACTGGGCAGCCAAATATTTTGAGATGGCTTACCTCTGGCTTCTTTCTGGTGAACATCTCTTCTGGGGTATTGAGTCCAAGTGCACTATGGGATAATCGGTTCTGCACATATATAGCTTCCATTGTTTCTTATTACCATAAGCACATAGGAAGATCTTGATCATGGATCATAGTCTTCACAGTTTCCATTATTGTTCTGTTCTTTCATTTAGCTACACTGTTTTCTTGGGGATTATAGGGAGTAGTGAGTTCCCTCTTGATCCCAACATATTTGCAGAAGTTCACAAACTCTTTTGAGGTATATTCTCCTCCACTATCTGACCTGAGTATCTTAATCTTTCTTTCAGAAAGATTCTCTATCAAGGCTTTGAATTCCTTGACCTTGCTAAACACTTCATCTTTAGATTTCAAAAAAATATACCCAAGTCTTATGAGAATAATCATCAATGAATGATACATAGTATACATGCCCACTCATGGAGGACGATGGCATTGGGCCACACACATCTGAATGGATGAGTTCTAGGACTCCTTTTGCTTTGTTGTCTCTCTTCAGAAAAAAATGGTTCTTAATGTTCTTCCCTTGTGCACATCCATTGCATACGCCTTCATGGTCAACCTTGAGTTCTGGTAAACCTGTGACCGCTTTGCATATGTATGGTGGTGCCTTGTAGTTGATGTGAGCTAATCTTCTATGCCAAAGTTCACATGGATTCTCAATGGCGTGGGTCATGGAAGCTTCTGAGTGACCCTTTAGCTTATACAAGCCACCTTCTTCTTTTGCAATGATGATTACTTCTTTATGGTTTCTCCTTTAGCATGTTGCCTTCTGCAACCTTCACTATAGCTTCCTCAGGGTTATTACCTGTGACCTGGAGCAAGGTCAACAAAACAACAAGCAAAAATAATGTCCTTTTGATAATATAAAGCAATAGCATGAACAATCATCACAGTAGCTCCTTTAGAGCTATCACTTGTAATTTATCTGAAGCAAAGATTAAAGGTAAGGAATACAATACAAAATGAGGTCAACACTCTCATTATAGTGTTGTGATCAAACATTCTTCCATGGAAACCTGGAACTAACACACGAGGTTTCTCCTAGAGGAGGTGTTAGTTGTATCAGGCAAAGCATTTGCTTCAATATGCTCACATGCTATCAAGTATAATACTTTACAAAGACTGTTATCTCAGCTATAGTCATCAACTTGTCATGTGTACCTTTGAATCTTATCAACTTGATTAATCAAGCCTGGAGTCTTGTCCTCAGAAATGAGTGCTTGATTTTCTTCCGAGTCTCCTTCACTCAAGATGAAAAGTGCTTTATTCAACCTGTCTTCTGTACTAAGACAATACACTATCTTGACAGAAGGTTGGGTTAGAGGATAAGCTCTATGATCTCAACTTTTAATCCATTTAATACCTTGACTCATAAAAGGTTAGAATGATGCAACATTGATCAATATACAAATGGATGCATATCAGAATAATCACACGTGGGTTGCATCATTCCTTTGAATGTGTTGGATCTTGAGATCCTTTTGGATATGTGGCAAGAG
>ML777219.1:1475985-1492308 GCA_009831015.1 Picea engelmannii | reverse complement strand
GGTGGTGGCACCATCTGGCAGCAACGGTAATCATTACCAACTCTTTAAAAACTTCAAGGGTGACTGCAACTGCAACTGGTTCTGAGACTGCAACTGCAACTGCAACTTAGGGTTTTATGAGGAAACCCTAATTTTTCAAACTTCAAATTTTGAAATTCTGATCCAGGGGATAGATGCGTTGAGCTGAGGCGAGTAAGATGGTGCAGTCAGAATTTCGAAAATCCACTTTTTCCCCCCTCAAACTTGATCTGCGGATTTTTGGATTAGTGCTTCTAGTTTTCTGGTATTTCTGGTACTTTGGTACTTCTGGTACTCTGGTTTTCTGGTACTTTGTGAAAACTAGGGTTTCACTTTTCGGGAGATCTAGCCACTGAAAAGGTGCGCTGAAGGTGCCAAAATGATCCTTGGGGGAGGGCACACTTTTCTAGATGGTCTTGTGGCTGAAATACCTCACCAACAAAAAGCCTTAATTTTCATGTACGGTAATAGTGACTTTTTTCACTTTTCTCTTGTGAAAGATGCTCTCTTCAGCTTGGCTTTGATACCATGTTAATGTTTAATCCATTATTATAGTTCTTTGCATTTCAATAGATAACAATAGAATAATACAAGATCACTGAGAAATACACAATGACAAGAGACACAACATTTATCCTGGGAAACCCTCTAGGGGAAGAAAACCCAACAAAACTTCCTTATTATAGATAGCCAATACAATCCCAAGAGATAGCTCAAACTAAAATAGAAGATCCTCTCCCAAAGATGCCACACTCTCTCTCCTTCTTCTCTAACTGCAGTTCTGAAACTTATCTCTCAAATGAACAAGTGAGTTGTGTGTCTAAGTGAGGCGCCAGCCTCCTTATTTATACAAGGCTGGCACGTGTGAAGTGTCTCTTCACTGGCAGGGCCGACATATCCAACTGGGTGGTTATAACCACCTTTATTATATTTCAGGGCCTCTTTAATATCTTCTGGGGCCAAATTCTTATTATGCCTATTACAATTATCTTTTGACCAATCCGTAAAAGGGGATTTGGTCCTTTATAATAACCGACATGATCAATCCACAATGGGGATTGATCCAATAAATAATATATCAAATAATAATAAGAATACACTTTTTAGTTACATTATTTTAACAATTTTGATGTGTAATACTGATAGCGAAGCAGGTCAAGCTACCAAAGGAGTCAAAGTATGAACTTGTCGAACCAAAGATCCCATCGGGGGTAACCATAGGATATATGTTAGGCGTAGTAGGAAATATGAAGTTTGGAGACCACGAATTGGAAGGCATAAAGAAGTTTCCAGAGTTAGAACCAAATAAGTACATGTGCACAAAACTCATCCCATATTCATAGGCACTTATAGTAGAGACACAAGAGTGGGAAGCAGGGCTAGAGAAAATATGCATTTTGAATCTACTAGAGATTTCACACTTTGGTAGGAGCGTAGAGATCAATATCTGTGTAAAATTGTTATTGATTTTCATCCATGGAAGATTTTTATGGTTGGATAGGCCAGTGTTGATAGAAAATCAACTCATTGCACAGATCACTAGGTTACCATCAATAGGGGAAGACCCACTGCCATTATTCACGGATAAATCTAAGGAGAAATTCATGGCAGAGAAGATGAAGGATAAGTATGACACACATAGAGGAGCACGTGGTTTGGACATTGCAAGTATTAATGATGATACTGTCAGGTTCATGACACAGGTGATGGCCTGTAAGTTTTTGAGGAAATGTCACAAAGATAAAGTACCAGCGGGTGTAATAGAAACAAATGAGAAGTGTGTTGCATGAGTATAAATGAACTGGGCACCATTTTTGGTAAACGTGTTCTTAATTCCATTATGTGTGGATATTGAAATTGATTGCATTAGTGGCTTGGAGGGAGCCAGAAGACACTCAATTTCTGGGAGTTGCAAAGAAATCTTGTTTAACAACAAGATATGTGAACTTGTGATATTCTTTGCACAAGGAAAGGAAGTTGGATAATAACATCACTTTCTATGTTTACAAGGAGATATTTTGAAAAATCATTTAGGATACACCGCACATACTACTACAGGTAGTGGAATCATACAAGGAGATTGCACATTTTAAAGTAGGAAGACATCATACGTATATTGAAGCCAAGAGGGACCTGGATCAATAGTGGTTGATGACTAGATATAGGGTGATAAGAGATGATATTAGAAAAATTATAGAAGACTAGGAAGAGGAATGGAAAACGCTAGTACCAGAAACAGAGCAGCCAGAAACACAACGACCAGAGAACAATCTGGAAGAAGAAAAATAATAATAGGAAGGAACAGGAAATGGAATAGGAGACACACAAAAAATTGTACCACACCTTAGAGAGAAGAGGAAAGAACATGATAAGGGGAAATAAATACAGCAACACAAGAAGAGGAAATAATTCAAGGAAGTAGCCCCCTGGGCCCTGATAGAAGATGACCTAGAGAAAATAGGAGATCAAGTAAAGGAAGTGACAAATGAAGCATTTCAATGCAGAGCGAAGAAACAAGAGGAGATACACATGTATGTGTAGGAGCCGATATCTTCATTTCTTCATCTTTTGGAAGCAACCAATATAACACCATAGAAAAGGATAGAGGAAGAACAGACAGAGAGTACAATGAAGAATAAAGCAAGACCGACGACCTCTCATCCTCTAGAAGTATCAACAGAGCGTTGAATGATAAAGATATCACTAGGGGATATAGTGTTCCCCTCAATAGAGATGCAAGAGCAAGAAAAAGATTATGTCATATTAAGTTAGTCTTGTCATAGTTTTTGATGAATAGATTAAAGGGTTTGCTGATAAGAGTTACATAAGAGATAAATTTATGCACAGAGTCGATGACGATGGAGTTGACCAAAGTGACAAACGATAATGAAGAACTGTAGATAAAATACAACAAAGCTATGATGGAGAGAGACGAACCCGAAAAGAAAGCATAAATACTACGAAAAGCAATCCAAAAGGTTTATAGCGACATTCCTGAGGTCTCGATAGAAGTAGCTGGTCCATTATAAGAACAAGTGTCGAATATTAGAGAATCCATTTAGGGCTTCCAGGCGAAGACAATAGACTTAGAAGCACACACTACACCAAGCACTCCACCTCAGGAAAGGGAGCAGAGGGAGAAGACAATGACAACAACAGTGGAAAGTATCAAGAGTTTGGAGGAGGAGTGTGCCAAGTTATATGAAAAAATCACAGAAGTATGGACTCAACTAACATAAGATGCATAGTTGCAAGGAATGGAACAAAAGTTGCAGGTTGCGCTGGACAAGGTGAAAAAATTTAAAGAGATGATGAGCACTCTGCTACCAACAAAAAATATGGTTGCAATCACGGAGAATAAGAAGCTATACTTAGACATAAACCAAATGAGAGCAGAATAATAGGCTCATGCACAAAATATTGAGACACTGCAAGAGGAAATATAATAACTTGCAACTGCACAAGGCATAGCGAAGCAGGAAATACAAAAGAGTGCAGAGAAGTTGAAGGCCCACATTAATGCAGAGACAATAGAGGGAATTTTTCAATAGGAAACACAAGGAAAAGGTCATGATTCCAAGAGAAAAGTTCAATAAGTTCATGGCGAACTGGAAGAAGGCCTGAAGTGGCTCGGGACGAGCCAGAGGTGAGTGTTGGGGGCCTGTTGGAGCAAAACATTTTGGGACTAGTTTTGGGAATCGTGTAGGAGAAACCGTTTAACAAGTCGGCTAAGAAGCATTGCATGTGGAAGAAAGGAAGGAAGTTAACACATTTTCAAGGGTTAGCATGTGCAAAAGGACCTTTTGGTCCATTTTGTAATGGGCTAAGCCTTAATGTAAATGTAGAAATACGTATGGGTTTTGGGTAGAAAGTAAGTTTGCGAGAGAAAGAGCAGGGGTGTGAGAATGACCTAAGTGTGCACTATATGTGTGAATGACAAGGGAATTTTTGGGTAGAATTGAGATATCATGTATGAGCGTAGTGCACACATTTTGTGAGAAATGACGTTGAATGGTAATATAAGAAGCTTGTCGTTGTGGACATAGCCGATATTGGATGAGCCACATTAAGATATGTTGTGTCTATGTCATGTTGTGATGTGTTTTTTTACTGTTATGTTTATTGTGCACACTTAATTTATGTTGGTGATCCAGGTGGATATCAGTGGACACCCACCTATTCCAACTGACTCAAAATAGTCTTCTAGCAATTTATTATTTTTTAGCATTTTTTCAGTTCCTAAACTACTGAGGCCATTTTGAGGGCCTAAATGAAGTTTTTTCAGGATTGAGCACCTCAATGATAGTCAAAGGCTCTCATTGAGTACCCAAAATGAATCTACTCAACAATATCTTTCCAACTAATTTTCTTGCTTCCCAAATAGAGATCGTATGCCAAAGTTACACCCCCGCAAAGTTGATACACCAAACTACCCAAAATGGGGTCCACAAAACTGTTGGCTTTTCATCTTCTGGGGTTAGGGTTTTGGATTTTATTTATGTTAAAAAGGCCTTTGGAGCCTCATTGTAATAATCATCTTCTTGCGAATGTGATTACCCATCACATCTCGTCTTAGATATAAGTTGCTACTATTCTATCGAGTCTTTCACTATGTATTTCTACAATTTTGTACATTTCACTCATTAATAGAAATTGTGTATTAATGTATCTCTGTGCTTATGGTTGTACCTTTGATATATTTCTGTTATATTATTGGATATTTGAGATATATCTGTACATTTATTTATTATATCTCCACTCTCATTTCGTGCCGAAAATAATCTGAATCAGTGGTATCAGAGAAGGATGCTCTTGATCATTTTTTTTCAGTGCACGTCCCCGACGAGGTCCAAGTATAGCAAGTTGGGTCTCAAGATTGTCTCTCTTGAGGAAAATCACTCTCGCATGTTCAAGAAACCCTCCATGGAAAAAGAAAAGAAAAAAAACAAAGCAGACGATTCTATTAATTTGTTGCTTGAGCAAGCTCTCATGCGATAGAGGGATGAAATGATGGAGAATTTTTACCACATCCTTCAATGTATGCCGATAAAAACTGACACATCTTCATCAAGAGACCACTTTGGATTCACCTCGCCTTTCAAGGTACAAGTTAATTTTGATATTCCCGTATTTGAAGGAAAGATATATGTGAATGCCCTAGAAAAATGGTTAAATATGCTAGAGGGTTATTTCTCTATTCAAAATTATTTCAACAGGAAAAAGATCACCTTTGCACTCCTTAAGGATCTCCCCCATGTCCAACATTGGTGGGAAACTTACTGGGAGAAAAGCTCTACAAAAGAGTTTGGAATATATGGGGTCGAGTGCACTTGGGAATGTTTTGTGGATGCGATCAATGAACGATATTACCCTATTGGTAACTATGATGACTAGTACATGAGATGGACCACGTTGCTTCAAGAGAGGGGCCAAGAAATGCTAGAGTTCACCAATACCTTCCATACCTTGCGCAAAAAGTTGGGTATCAAATATTCTGAGTGGCATTTGGTTCTGAAATATTGTGGGGCTCTACATAGATACATCCAAACTAAAATGGAGTTTTTGGACATCTCATCGCTGGGAGCTTCCTATCGATATGCTATCAAAATCGAGTAGAAATTTAGGTAACAGAACAAACTTGATTTCAGGTCTGCAAATATACAACAACCAAAGTATGATAAAGATGGCCCTAACAAACAGCCTCCCGAAAACCCGTCCAAGCCACGTGAAAAGAAGGCTCATGGGAAGACGAAGAAGGACATTGGAAAGTGGTGTGATTTCCACAAAATACCTTGGCACGACAATAATGAATGTCGCTCAAAAAAATCATTGGTGGTCGAGATCAAAGAAAATGAGGCGAACCCCGATTCAGAATCTGATTTACAAAATAATGGGAGAAGACAGATCATCGACACAGACCCCATTGCTATTATCGCAACCGCAACAATTCAACTAGAAGAACCAACAAGTCCTTAAGAGGGGGAGTGCCTTTTTCATTCACAGATGTGGGTGAAAGGGACCCCGCTATATTTTATTGTTGATAGTGGAAGCCATAATAACCTCATCTCAACAGAGGTCGTCAAATAGTTGAGATTGTCGACAACACCACACCCGTAGCCATACAACATTGGGTGGCTTCGCCAAGGATGAGACCTTTGTGTCAGTCAACAATGTCAATTGTCATATGACATCCAACCCTTCAAGGATGAGGTATTATGTGATGTTTCCCTACTGGATGTCTGTGATGTTCTTTTGGTCCAACCATATATGTGGAAGCACCATGTTATTTATGAGTCTCGACCCCATAGTGTCAATGTTACTCTGGGGGGTCATCTCTACAAAATACCAAAGGTAGTTCCAACTACTTTCGCAAGGTAGTATCTCATACTACAAAATTCAACTTCTTCACATTCTGTTCAAAATGTGAATAGAAGAACACCACTGCAGCCTCGGTCCAAGCACCTTCTATCCAATAGAAGCAGGTCAACAAGATTGAAAAAAAGCACAATGATTCTTTGTACACATAGTCATTTCATGTATCCAGACTAGTTAAAAAGGTCCAACCCTTCCATCCACAGGTTCGTGACAACCTTCAACAAGCTAAGCAACGCAACTTCTCCAACAAGGCAAACAACTCATCAAGATGAAGATTCAACAAACGCTTTTCCCTCTCCCCCGGCCATGCAACACAATGTAGACCATTTCTTCCTAAGGAGGGAAGATTGATCCAGGTGGATATCGGTGTCCACCCACCTATTCCAACTAGCTCAAAACAATCTTCTGACAATTTATTATTTTTTAGCAGTTTTTTGGTTCCTAAACTTTCGGGGCCATTTTGAGGGCCTAAATGAATTTTTTTCAGGATCAAACACCTCAATGATAGACAAAGCCTCCAATTGAACCCCCAAAATGAATCTTCTCGATGATACCTTTCCAACGAGCTATCATGCATCCAAAACAGAGATCATATGCCAAAGTTACGCCCCCAGGAAGTTGATATACCAAACTACCCAAAACGGGGTCCACAAAATTATTGGCTTTTCATCTTCTGGGGTTAGGCTTTTAGATTTTATTTATGTCAAAAATGTCTTTGGAGCCTCATTTTAATATTCATCTTCTTTCGAATGTGAGTAGTCATCACATCTCTTCTTATAGATAAGCTACCACCATTCTAGCGAGTCTTTCTACAATTTTGTACATTTCGCTCATCAATAAAATTGTGTATTACTGTATCTATGTGTTTATGGTTGCATATTTGATATATTTATGTTATATTATTGGATATCTGAGATATCTCTGTACATTTATTTATTATATCTCCGCTCTCATTTTGTGCTGAAAATAATCCGGATTAGTTGGTTAATTTGAATCTATGATATGCTGTTATGGTTCTACACACATAATGAATGGTATAATGAATGAATGTTAAGTGGAATGGTTAGAATAAATGCCTCTCTTGCCTTGATGACTGTGGAAACCTGGTTCCTGTAGTCCCCATAGATGCCTCGAGTGAGACTTCACCTGCTTGTGGGTGATGTCGAAAGAGCCGGTATCTTAAGATTTTTGTTGGTGAATTAATGTTGAATCTCGGGTGTTCCCATTGCGTTCCAACAATGAAATATAATTTTAATTCCCAATTCTTCTAATACAAATTCTCTAGAATTCCTAGGCCTCAAAGAAGACAACCTAGCATCTTCCTCAATTTCCAACTCTATAGATGAATTTTCTATAGGATAGAGGCCTTCATTCCTCTCACTACCTATTTCTCCATGGAAGAATTGTAGTTATAACTAAAATCAAATTTAATGCCAATGTCCTTGTAAAAAAGAATTGCCTCCCATCTACAATCAAATTCAAACCCCCTATTTTTGTAAAAAAGAACCACCTTCAATGGTAAGTAACTATTAACATTACCTTTATTTTCTACATTAACTTTCATTTCGAATTAATTACAAAATTTGTTGACATCAAAAAGTCTTTAGAGACTACCTTAATATTGTTTTCGATTACACCCAAGTGCATCTTCACTCAATTAAATTGAAAAAAATAAATGTTTTTTTAAGTTCATATTATAATAAAAAATCAAGACTTAACTCTCATATATATAAATGAATTCTAATATATATATATATATATATATATATATATATATATATATATATATATATATATATGATGATGATGATGATGATGATGATTAATATCTAGTGATCACAATTAGTTTATTTAAGAAAAGTAAGAGATTACTTGGATTTATTTAAAATATTATTTTCATGCTTGAAAAAATATTAATAGAAGAGTTCCAAGATCACTAAAGTTTTGATGACTTAGAAGGTAAGTATTGTGACAAATATTTTGAAATTGAGATTTAATTTGGGTGTGTTCTTTAGGCTAATCAAAACAAAACTCGATACTTTTGATCTTCAAGATAATTAACCACCTACTTATAATATATTTAATTTTATTTTATCCTCTAATTCTTTATCCCACCATAGATTCTTCTTTTATTCCCTAATGATTTAGCCAAGACTTGGGTTGGTGATTTTGGCTAGAGTTGGGGAGCCTATTGTCATCCACATTGTTTATCTTGTTCTTGCACATTAAGTACCTAATCATAGTTGTGCTCTCAATGGAGTAAAGGATTCTCAAGAGATACTGCATCCCTAGTCTTCATAAAAGCAGACTTTTTTCTTATCCCATAGCCAAAAGTGTACTAATTTACAATTATTTTTAGACTCATAATAAGTTTTCCACCCTCCATTTATCATTTTCTCAATGCTATACTTCCAATTGAGCTTGTCATGAATATCAATTCCAAGATACTTATATATATTGTAATAGATTAACATAAATCTATTTTACTTTTAATCTTTAATATTTATAAATTTATATTTCATTTTTTTAACCTCTATATTTTTATTTTTATTAATTATGAAATTGAAATATAACCATTCTCTCAAACACATATATACTAAACACACTTTTGACAAAAAAAAAAAAAAAGTCACTCAAAGTAGTGACAAAAGTCTATAACCTTTTTCTATCCATGATCCTATTGTCTTCAATCTAGAAAATGCTTTCTAATACAAAATATGAGAAGTTCATATCAACACAATATTGCTCACAAGTAGATCTAGAATATCATATGTGTACTCGTGTCTTTAGAACAAAACTATCTGCTTCAGAGTTAAATTCCTTGTGCACATGCATATATTTGATTCCATCAAAACTATCTTTTAATCTCCTAATTTTATCCTTCCAAGCATTTAGATATATGAGATTCAAATTTGCTTTCTCATTTATCCAATCAATAGACACTTTGGAATCTTCAGCCACCATCATCTTATTTGTGGATAAACTAAATGCGAAGAGTAAGAGACACCATAATCCTATGATCTATGTTTTCATATTGTTTCCTTCACCACCAACAGAATAAACTTTGAAATACCAATACCACATAAACCTCCAACAACTACACAATCAAAAAAACCTATAAGAGTATCACCAAAATACACTTTGAAGTATCATCAAAATAGATTAGATACTTTTGACAAATTGACACGTGATAGACATATATTTCTTATTTTCTGAAGGAGTGAAAACCTTTTAACCTATCCATGTGGATCCACTCACAAAGTTAAAAGTTCGAAGTATCACCTTTCCTCTATTTTTTTTTGTGGCTGGTTTTTACCCTAATAGTTTTAATAGATCCATTTTGACTGAGATCTTGTAGACAAAAGTTTTTATTAGATCCATCCTGACAGGGATCAGAGTTCTCGACGAGCATCCTGTAAGTAGAAAAACAAAATAATAAATCCATCTTTGACTGGGATCTTGGGGATCTTTTTTAATAGATCCATTTTGATCTGTGACTGTAACCGTTTCGAGTCATCAAAGTTAATTGTTGACTTTTCTGCTGGACCCTCCATGACCAGAATTTACAATCCGGGTTAAGGGTAACCCATTTTGACAGGGATCAGGTTAGGGGTGGCCCATTTTGACAGGGATCAGAGTTCTTGACGATGATTTTGTAAGTTGTCCCCACAAAATTTAATAGATCCATCTTGATTGGGAAACTTGTACACAAATTTTTTTAATAGATTCATACTGACAGGGATAAGAGTTCTGGAGGAGATTCTTGTATGTAGTACCAAAAAATTTAATAGATCCATCTTCACTTGGATTTTGTTGAAGAAAAAAATTACCATGCTAACAGAGATCTTGTGGAGAAAATTCTTTAACATCTCCATAGGGATCTTGTGTAAAAGATTTTTTAGTGTATTCATTCGCCAAAAAAATTATAGATCCATATTGAAAGATATATTAAAGACAAAATATTTTGATGATCCATCGTCAAAATAATTCAATAGATTCATCTTGACCAGGGATTGCCAAAAAAATTCAATAGATTCATCTTGACCAGGGATCTTGTAAATATTAAAAAAAAATTGCACGGTATCCTTTTCTATCCCTATAGATGGGGACTCGGGAGCACAGCATTTAATTCGATAGTCAGTACATTGTATAGAGCGATTGAGGTTTTGGACCCATATTGGCAAATCAGTCCGACATACGTACATTCAAAATTATAGTTGGTGTGTGGGGTTGAGGGTGGCAGATAGGTGTTTAAATCATGGCATAGTGTTTTTTTTTTTTATATATATAGAGATGAACTGATTATTTGAAAGATTTTTATGGTCTTGGTCAAACTTTTTATTTTTTGGGTTTTATTTTTTCAGGAATTGGCCTATGTAAATTGGACAAAATTACTATTTTCTGTTGTTTAAATTGTATTTTTAAATGTATAAATAGTTCAGCATGCTGAAACTTTTAAGATATTTTGATTATACAAACTTAACCACTCAAATCTGTATATCCAACCATTCCTTACCAAATATCAACAAAACTATAATATCAAATAATATATCTTTTATGAACCGAAATGATTAACATTGAAAAAAATATCAAATAATTTTACTGTAATTGCTTTTTTTTAACAAAACTTTTTTTTCAACAACAGGACTGATAGATTGAAATAAAGTCTAGTCTTATCAATCACTATAGGTGTGAAATGGTCTCTTTATATAAAGGTGTTCGTGTCACTAATGACTGAATAAATTACATTGTTTAAATGTAGTTTAAATGATTATGTTTTTATTTTTTTATGAATTTTATTTAAAATTCAATTGAAAATTCAGAAAATTGCAGATTTTAATGATTAAAATTACATATTTTTGAAGTTTAGAAAGTTTTAAAAAATCATCATAAAATTTCTAACAACTTATCCTAGTTTATCTTAGTTTCTTTAGTGCTTTGTTAATTTCTTTAACTGTTTTTTAGAAGAAAAAAAAATTACCCTGCTTTTTCTTCTGTCACACTTTATCATTCAACTTTTTCTTATATTTAAGTTGAAAGCGTCCCCGGAAAGTGACGGAGAATTAAACAAGCTTTTAACTGAAAAATGCAATGTATGGATGGGATTCAATTTGATCTTAGATGTAATAAGAAATATGTAATATATGGATAGGATTCAGATTCTCTTATTCAACTTCATCTTATCTTTATAATAACAAATGGCGTAGTCTAAAGTTAAATGTTATTTTCTTTTTAAAATTTTGCAAATTAATTATTAGCTAAATCTTAATTTTTCATTATTTAAATTATATGTTTTTAATGAATGAATTTATCTTAACAACTCTAGAATGCTTAAAATATATTTTCTCAATAATGATTGAAATTTACAATTTTATTCATCATAAGAAATTTTTGATCAAAATTTACATACTATTTTCTATTTTATTTTTATTGTTTTTAAAATTTTGCAAATTAATATAAATTAAATCTTAATTTTACATTATTTAAATTATATGTTTTTAATGAATAATAAATTCAACACACTTAAAAATTTCAGAATACTCAAAGTTAAATCTTAATTTTACATTATTTAAATTATATGTTTTTAATGAATAATAAATTCAACACCCTTAAAAATTCCAGAATACTCAAAATATATTTTCATATATTTTTTCAATTATTAAAATTTACAATTTCATTCATCATTAAAAATTGCTGACCAAACTTTTCAAACAAAATGTAAAAAAATTAAAACTTAAAATATTAAAAACTCCAGAATACTCAAAATATATTTTCTCAATTATTGAAATCTACAATTTCATTATCATTAAAAATTTCTGACTAAAATTTAGACCAAACTTTTGAAACAAAATGTAAAAAAATTAAAACTTAAAATATTTAATGTTTACACATATGAAATTTATGTTATATATAAATGGAATCCACACGTTTTCTTTTTTTTTTTAATCAACTTTATATTTTATTTAAAAATCGGATCCTTCTATGTAATAATCATATATAGACGAGATACACACTTTTTTATTCAACTTTATCTTATATTTAAGGATAGGAGTCCCTATATTGAAAAGTGTGAGATTAAACAAACTTTTAATAACAAAATATACAATGTCTTGATGGGATTTTACGAAAAGGAATATATATTAAGAGGCTAGGATGTAATGGCATAACTTGTTTGCAATGTCAATTAATCATGAGCATGGTTTAATTAATTATTGATTTTGTTTAATTGTTCTATATTTTTATTTAATTGTTTTTTTAATTAATTAAATTTTTTTTCAAAATAAAGTCATATAAATTTAAAAAATTATTATTTTTTATTGTTTAAATTACATTTTTAAATTTATAAATAGATTTATTATACTTCTCAAATTATATAAAATTAACAACTCAAATCTATAAATTTAACAATTTCTCATCAAATTTTAAATTATTCAAAAAATATTTAAAATAATAAAAACTTAAAACAGTTATACTACCGACTACGGCTTAGCATGCTTGATTAGAAAGGATCTATGGTTTTGAATGACACATTTGATGGTATTTCTTAATGGTTTTTCATTGCTACGTTTTAGCTTCATGTTTGGATGCACTGAGAGGTGTGACGGCGATTGAAATGGGATACCAGGTGTGATGGCCGTTTCAATACATACAGGTTTCGATGCACTGGTAGGGGTGATGGTATTTGAAACGGGCTGGCAAACGTGATGCCACACAGCTGTGAAGTGGCGGCTTGGAAGCTGTAACGCTCTGCTTTCCACTATTCATTTTCCCACTGTTTATTAGTGAGGTTGATAGTGTTGGAAACATGTCAACGAATTTTTTCATGGGGTCACATGCACATGCATGTAGTTATGTTAATGGATATGCATGTAATTTATTTATGAATTGTTCCTGTAATTATGTGATCTATTCATGATCGATTTATGTAACTGAATGATAGAGGTTATATATACTCGCATACTTATAGAGGTGTAAGTGCAATGTGTAATAAGTGTGTGAGAGCAAGACTCAACACTGAGGTGTTGTGTATATGAGAGGAGGGGATGGTTGTATGCTTGGGTTGACTATTGTAATTCTCCTTTGAATAAAAGAATAGTGATTATCATTGCCATGATTTTTTCCCTCATTGAGTTTCCACATAAATCATTGTGTCAATTGTGAATTTGTTGTTCTTGATTTAATGCGTGTTTGATCTTGTTAATTTATACTTTAATTTTTTGATATGTTTTGCTGACTGCCCAACAAGTGATATCAGAACAAATGAACCTAGTTGGATGAAATCTAGCGTGTGAGAACGAGATCCAAGTTCATTGCAGAGGCATTATTCTTTCCCCTAACACTTCTGGCACCTATCCGGAGGAACATTGACCTTGGTATATGCAGAGAGCATTTGGGCGATCCGAGTGCTGTGTGTTGAAAGAGGAGCGATCTGACTGTTGTGTGTTGGAAGAGGGGCGAATTTCTACTTAATCTACGCGCAGAGATCCATGTGCCGCTTGCTAGAAGAGATTCATTGCGAAAGAGGTGATAACTGTGTTTCAGTGTAGCCTTGCGGAGGAGCGATGACCGTGAGAGGTTATTGGTATTGAAGTTCGTCTGAGACAACACTAGGTATATGCCTTGAACACAAGTTATGGAAATTCGTTGATCACTTTTTTTTTCCTTGGTACGATACCTATTTGGTGCAAGAACTCCATCTAGATGCTTGAAGTATGGACGCATGCTTTTTTGTCATATACTATGCACAAAATCTTTTGAAAGCACAAGATTTATTTTATTAAAGAATTGCTTCTAAAAGTGAGGTGGAAGGTTCTTTTAAGTAAAAGGTTTATATAAATATATTATATATATTTTGGCTTTAAATCTTTTACCTAATATTTTTTGGGTTCACCTTTGAACTTCAATATTGGTTATTCCACATATTCTAAAGAGCTTGGATTTATAAACTGGAGTTTGGGTTTTTTTGTGTTAATGGAGAGTGTATAGTTCCAAGTTTGAGGTGGACTAATTCAGCTACAAGAATAGCTTTGAGCTATGGAAACCCAAGATGCTAGATTTAACAAGGAAATCTATGAAAAGTCTAGACATAGATTTAGGTAGATTGAATATGTTGTTGAAATAATGTAACTGCAAAGAGTATTTTTATTATTATTGATATATTATTTATAAGATCAATCCCCATTGTGGATTGATCATGTCGGTTATTGTAATAGGATCAAATCCCTTTTTGCGGATTGGTCAAAAGACAATTGTAATAAGCAGAATAAGAAGTCGGCCCTAGCAGATACTAAAGAGACCTAGAAATATAATAAAGGTGGGTTTACCCACCTAGTTTGAGAAATCGGCCCTGCCAGTGAAGAGACACTTCACATATGCCAGACTTGTATAAATAAAGGAGGCTAGCGCCTCACTTAGACACAACTAACTTACTTAGTTTGAGAGACAAGTTCTGATCTGTTACTGGAGAAGAAGGAGAGAGAGAGTGGCGCATATCTAGGAGAGGACTTTTTGTATTAGCATAAGAGATCTCTTGGCATTGTATTGACTATCTATATTAAGGAATTTTTGCAGGGGCTTCTTCCCCTAGAGGGTTTCCCAGGATAAATGTTGTGTCTCTTGTGATTGTGTATTTCTCAGTGATCTTTGATTATGCTATTGTTATCTAATGAAATGCAAACATCTATAATAATGGCTTAAACATTGACATGGTATCAGAGCCAAGCTGAAGGAAGCATCTTTTGCAAGAGAAAAACGTCACTGTTGCCATACTTGCAAATTAGGGTTTTTCAAAAGTGAAGTTTTTCAGCCCTAAAACCATCTAGAAAGTTGCGCATCCCCTAAGGATCAATTTGGCATCATCAGCTCACCTTTTCAGTGGCTGGATCTCCTGGAAAGTGAAACCCTAGTTTCACAAAGTACCAGAAGTACTAGAAGTACCAGAGGTACCAGAAACATCAGTCCAGAAATCCGCAGATCAGATTTGAAGGGGAAAAGGTTGGATTTTCTCAGATCCAAACACACCAGGCAGTTCGCCTCAGCCAAGCGCATCTCCTGGTAAGTTTAGTTTTTTATTTTGAGCACTTTCATTTTTCGATCATTTTCCTAGCTCCAGGTAAAGATGTCTGCGAGCATTAAGCTTGTTGACAAGTTAGAAGGAGTGGAAAACTTCCGTGCCTAGAAGTATAGGATTGGCCTCATTCTTGAAGAGAATGACCTAGCAAGATTCGTCAAAGAAGAATTACCGGAACCCAACGATGCTGCAGAAAAGGAAAAGCATAAAAAATACACAATAAGGGCCAAAAGAATCATTGCAGATTCAATCAAAGACCATCTAATTCCTTATGTGTCATCTAAGAAGACTCTGAAAGAGATGTTTGATGCCTTGACCAGACTATATGAAGGAAAGAACATAAACCGAAGATGAATCTTAGAACTCAACTGAAGAATACAAGGATGCAGAAAGGAGAAATGATTCAGGAATACTTCTCCAGAATCTCAGAATTCAAAGAAAAACTAGAAGCTATTGGAGATACCATAGGCGAAGACGAACTCCTAATGATGACCCTAAATGGTCTCATAGGACCTTGGGATGCCTTCATCCAGACGATATGTGCCAGAAAGGAGAAACTGAAGTTCGACAGCCTATAGGAAGAATGCATCCAAGAAGAGACAAGTGTAGCAAATCGGGAAGCGTTACTAGCTAAGGATGATGATCAAGCCCTAGCTACTCACACCAAAGGAGGAAGGAAGAAACCCTACTTCCAAAAGGACAATCATAAAGAGCCTCAACAATCAAATAAATTCAATCATAAAGAATCTCATCCAAGGAGAGTTCGGAAGAAAGGACAACGAAAGGAAAGAGACTACTCATTTGTACAATGCTATCATTGTGACAAGATGGGACACATTGCAAAGTTTTGTCTATCCAGA
>ML777219.1:1450915-1473222 GCA_009831015.1 Picea engelmannii | reverse complement strand
CCTAGTGGCTGCAAAACATGTGATGAGGTACCTTAAAGGTACAATAGATTATGGTCTCAACTATGATGGAGATCATGATTTCACATTGAGTGGATATACTGATGCAGATTGGGCAGGAAGTGTTTCTGACAAGAAAAGCACTTTATGTTGTTGTTTTAGTTTGGGATCAGCTATGATCTCATGGCAGAGTAGGAAGCAATCTAGTAGTTCTCTCAGCACAGTGGAAGCGGAATACATTGCTGCATGTTCTGCCAACTGTGAAGCTATATGGCTTCGAAAGTTGTTGATCGACCTATTTAACTTAGAGATGAGAGCAACAGTGATTCTATGTGACAACCAGAGCTGCATAAAGATGACAGAGAATCCTATATTCTACGACAGGTCGAAGCACATAGAGATCCGTTATCATTACATCCGTGACATGGTACAGAGAGGAGCCTTAAAGCTCCAGTAAATTAGCACAGATGAACAGGTTGCTGACGTGTTGACCAAGCCTCTATCTTGTGTAAAGTTTGAGTACTTCTGAGATAAGCTTGGCATAGTCCAAAAGGACCTTCCTCAAAAGGGGGAGTAGATGTGATGTGTTCCTTGCTCCTGACCTAGTTGTCAGACGTAAAGCAAGATGAGATGTGTACCTTTCTTCTGACCTAGTTGTCAAACGTAAAACAAGATGTGATGTGTTCTTTGCTTCTGACCTAGTTGTCAGACGTAAAGCAAGATGAGATGTGTACCTTGCTTCTGACCCAGTTGTCAGATGTAAAGAAAGATGAGATGTGTTCCTTGCTTCTAACCAAGTTGTCAGACGTAAAGCAAGATGAGATGTACCTTGATTCTGACCCAGTTGTCAGACGTAAAGCAAGATGAAATTTGTTCTTTGCTTCTGACCAAGTTGTCAGACGTAAAGCAAGATGAGATGTTCCTTGCTTCTGACCCAGTTGTCAGACGTAAAGCAAGATGAGATGTGTTCCTTGTTTCTGACTGAGTTGTCAGACGTAAAGCAAGATGAGACGTTCCTTGCTTCTGACCGAGTTGTCAGATGTAAAGCAAGATGATATGATGAGACTAGCACTGAGCTTCCGGCTGGATAGCTGTGACATAAAGCCAGTCTAGTATCTTTCTTCCAACTTGATGGTTGTGACGTAAAGCAGGACGAGTATCTTGCTTCCATCTTGAGTGCTGTGACGTAAAGCAAGACGATGAGATGAGACAAGTACTGAGCTTCCAGCTTGACAGTTTTGACGTAAAGCCAGTCTTGTATTATGATGAGCCAGCCTTGTGTTGTGATGATGATGATGTATTAGTTTTTATACTAATACATATTGATGCAGATAATGATGGCATTCCTTTGAGAATGACGATGCTGCCGATGAAGAAGACTTCCAATGATTTATATATACGTCAGCCAGTGTTCCAAGATGATATTGATGATGTTGTCCTCTCACTCACTTGATGTTGTTGATGATGTTGTCCTCTCTCTCTCGCATGATGCTGCTGAAGAATACCCTTCTTGTTAAGGGGGAGTGTTGAAATAATGTAACTGCAAGGAGTATTCTTATTATTATTGACATATTATTCATAGGATCAATCCCCATTGTGGATTGATCATGTCGGTTATTGTAATAGGACCAAATCCCCTTTTGCGGATTGGTCAAAAGACAATTGTAATAAGAAGAATAAGAAGTCGGTCCCAGCAGATATTAAAGAGACCCAAAAATATAATAAAGGTGGGTTTACCCACCCAGTTTGAGAAGTCGGCCCTGCTAGTGAAGAGACACTTCACACGTGCCAGACTTGTATAAATAAAGGAGGCTAGCACCTCACTTAGACACAACTAACTTGCTCAGTTTGAGAGACAAGTTCTGATTTGTTACCAGAGAAGAAGGAGAGAGAGAGTGGCGCATATCTAGGAGAGGAATTTCTGAATTAGCATAAGAGATCTATTGGCATTGTATTGGCTATCTATATTAAGGAAGTTTTGCTGGGTTTTCTTCCCCTAGAGGGTTTCCCAGGATAAATGTTGTGTCTCTTGTGATTTTGTATTTCTAAGTGATCTTGGATTATGCTATTGTTATCTAATGAAATGCAAACATCTATAATAATGGCTTAAACATTGACATATGTGGGGGGGCATGTATGTTGAGTTAACCTTGACTCGATGAAAGAGTTAATGAGTTAAATCTATTTTTAGGTCAAAGCATGTGGTTTTTCGGGTCCATGTGTTTTGGGTATCCCGTGGTATTGTGTCCATGGATTGCATGTAATGAAGCCTATAAAAGGCTTGGTTAACTCCATTGTAAATGGGCCCGGAGGTAAGCGGTGAAGGTTTATTTGGTCAGATTTGGTCAAAGTTGTTTGAATGCAAAGTTCGAGGTGGAGCACTATGTCCAGTTTAGAAATGTGGGTCTCTAGAAAAGATGATGTGTTGGCAGGTCAATCAAGTGTTTGAGAATATATGATGAAGGTAAGTTCATATCCATGGAACTTAGAAAGTATTGCAAGGAAGTTGGGATAGAATAGGCATGTTCAGTAATTGTTGACAAAAGCAGTCATGCTATCTGGTAACTCGCTCACCATCAGTTGCAAAAGACAGGAAGATTCAAGAAGATGTATGAACATGTCATCTGGTAATTACTCAAATGTGAAATTATTCGGTTGTGATGCTTATGTTTTTTATCAATAGTCTAAACAAGACTCAGATCAAATAGGTAGATCTTTAATATGGTGATGATGTTAAGGGGTGCATATTGTGGGATCCTACTATCCACAGAATCATCATGGACATAGATGCAGTGTTTGATGAATCTCCTTTTATAAAATAAAACATAGTAAAATATGAAAGGTTCAAAGCATGGTTGGTAGTAGAAAGGTATTTGGAAGGTATTAATTTCCATGAAAGTTTCTCACTAGTTGTTAAAAACTTGTTTCTATTCATGTTGTGTTAGCATTGGTTGTGATATTACAACTAGATGTTAAAATTGTTTTACATGGAGGTTTTTGGATAAGGGGATGTATATGGAACAACCAGAACGGTCACAACATAAGATTTGTTTGCAAACTCAAAAATCATTGTATGGCCTAAAGCATGCTAGGAAAATGGTACAAGATGTTTGATTCCTTCATGGTGAACCAAATTTTACAAGAAGTGAGTATAACCATTGTGTTTATGGTATATTCATTATCTTGGTGTTATATGGTATGCTTGTTGCAAGCACAAGCATCGTTGAGATCAAGAGGTTGGCTCAGTTGGTTAGGACATTTGTTATGAAGGATCCGGGAGCAGAAAAATAAATCTTGGGCATGAAAATATGCAGAGACAAGAAATATGGTAAGCTTGATTATCACAACAGAAATATGTGGTGAAGATACTCAAGAAATTTGGTATGAATAATGTAAAACCAATAAAATCCCTTTGGCTTTCCATTGTAAGTTCTCTTCAGGTTTATGTCCTAATTGATGAAGAATGAAAGGGTTATATTTCTTGAGTATTATATGCTAGTAGGAAGTTTGATAATTGCGATGGAGAAATGGTCATCATTTCACATGTAGTTGGTGGTGTCAGTAGACACATAGAAAAACTAGGTGAAGATCATGGAAATGGGTGCTTCAAACACAGAAACACAAGTATCACTTACAATGGTTGCAGTGATTTGGTCAGTGGTTATGATTCATGAGATTTAGACAAGTGCATCGGTTTATTAGACGTTATTGATGGAGACATAATGGTCCATGCTTGAGTGAATTGTGCAGACATGTTCACGTAACGGTATTGTCAGAGAAGTTGCAGATCTATGATGGTGTTTGGATTCTCTTGGCTTGCAGAAAAGGTAATGAATTAATTAAGGGCATGATATATCAAGTAAATTGTTGTCAAGGTGGAGATTGTTGGAAACATGCCAACAAATTTCCTCATGCCGTCACATGCACATGCATTCAACTATGTTAATGCATATGCATGCAATCTATTTATGAATTGTTCGTGTAACTATGTGATCTATTCATGATAAGTATGTGTAACCGAGTGATAGATGTTATATATACGAGCATACCCATGGAGGTGTGAGTGCAATGTGTAGTGAGTGTGCTGAGGTGTTGTGTGTATGAGAGGAGAGGATGGTTGTATGCCTGGATTGGCTATTGTAATTCTCCCTTGAATAAAAGGATACCGATTATCATTGCCATGGTTTTTTCCCTCATTGGGTTTCCACATAAATCACCGTGTCAATTGTGAGTTTGTTGTTCTTGGCTTAATACGCGCTTGATCTTACTCGTTTATGCTCTAGTTTTATGATATGTTTTTCTTTCGCTGCCCAACAGATAGAAGAGCCATTGAGAGAACGCTGCCATTGAGGAAGACTGTGGGCAACCGGACACACTACCTCAAATCTAGATCAAGGATGATTAATAGTTTCAAGAATATATCGTATGCCACCTCTGTTTGTTTTCTATTTTGTGCTCCAACTTCTCTCTTTGTTTTCTACTCTAGGCGCCTCCATTCTCTGTATCAGGCTTAGGAATTTTCCAAGTAGGATAACGATTTAGTTTGAATTTTTGCAACGTACAATCATACTTTCCAGAATCCATGTACAGATAAATGGATTTCCTTGAGGCATGTACAATCTATACATATTCAGATCGTTAGTCTGCCAAATCAAAATCGAATTGCTGAGATTGGGATTGCATACGTGGACAATATGCAATCAAATACATTTCAAACTTGATTTCCAATAACCTCACCTCACTTCACAGTATGCAAAAATAATTACAGTTGTATTTAATTTCTTCCATCTCCTTTGTTCAGTTTCTTATTCTCCTAAATACAAATATTTATGAAGCTATTTTATAACCCGTTCCATGATCTATTGGAGCCATTTCTGATGGTCGATATCATTGAACGTTTTGGGACGTTTCGGAAATGAAGCACTTAATTGTGTTTACAGGTTATTCCCAAGACCTTGTCATCATTAATTATGTATCGAAAACGCTAAATTGTCGGTGTCCCTTCACGTGATCTTGACCATGGCGCGGCGCGACCCAATTACAAATTTTTTGACGTGATCTTGACCTTCAAATTTTTCAGGCCATGAGGGTTCAGTGGTGTTCTCAAATCCATATGCGATGTAATGAAATGTCGTGATAGTTCCTTTTTAAGAAGTAGAGTAAACCGTAGTTATCGAGATTATTCGGTTGACCAGGGTTTCCATCAGACATCGCAGCGAGCGCCCTTCTCCGCTTCATTTCAGACTTAGCAACGAGCTCCCTTCTTTGCTTTGCTTATCTCGGTGTTGATCTGATCTCTTCTTGCTTATCTTGGTGTTGGTTTGATCCGAAATGAGCGCCTTCCTTTTTGTTTGACTGGGTGCCTGTTATCCCCGATTTCTAGGGATAACTAGGAGATCGTGTCTCGAGGCCCACAGGTCCTAGACATGGAGTACCAAGAGCAGGATTGACCTGAGCATGGCCCTGGAGGGCCCATGTTTCTTCTTCTTCATCAGACTTGTCCTATCAGCAGCAGCAACATCCATCACCTTTGGCTTGGACTTGTATTGGAGAAGACTCTTGCTCCATGAGGTAATTGGTCCAGGTATCATGGTATGTGTCATGTTTGATCATTATAACTTTCAAATATATGCATCAGATTCCTTTCATTTCTGACGGCTACTTGGATCTTACACTAACCCACTTGACCATGGTTGGGGGGATTAACGGGGTGCCCTAACAAGCTTGTATCCATAGGTTTTGGTTAGCCACCAAGGGGAATTTTGAAGAGCCATCGTCCGCTCCCACCATATTATCATTTTTACACCTTATCTCTCATTCATCTATCCCATTCCCCTAGTCCAGAAATTAGGATGACCTATTTGTGGGGTTACACTTTATCCTATGGGAAGAAGGGGCTAAAGGCCCAGGGGGTAAAAGCAACCGGTAAAAGATGAAATCCACAAAAATAAAACCTAGAGATGCCTCGCCCAGGGATCCACGAGAAGGAAATAAAAGGCCTCTCGATAAGAAACAAGAGGGACCCGAAGAAAAATAATAAAACAAGACCTAGCCAAGAGGATGGGGGGTCTCATCACAAGCCAACCCATTATGTTCATAGGTACCTAGCAGTATGGCATTGCCATTATCTGGTTACCATGCCAAGGCAGTGACCTTTGGTTGCATGGCCAAGGGAAAGGGGGTCTCATCACGAGCCATCCTTATCATTTCTGTGAAAGTACTCGTGGGTAACACTATCAGCTCTGGTCACCACGCCAAGGCAACGTCCTCTAGTTAGACCTTGAAATAAAAAGAAAGAAAAAACAATGAATAAAAGAAAGAATAAAGGCAATAAAGGGCTTGGAAGGAATTGCATCCATGACAAGTACAACTCGCCTCCTACAAAGGCACCCACGGGTAATATCACCCTTGTCTTCCACTATGTCTAAAAATCCTTTGACCACACCACCTCATGTTACATGGCTTGGATGATACCCTTTGGAAACTTTATTCTTCTTATGGATGCTGGCCCAATAGGGCACTTTGTCTTTTCTTCAGCTTTGTATAGTAGGTCATTGTAATCTCTTTGAGCTATTAGATGATATGCTAGGGGTTTTATGCATGCATTTGATAAAATTAATGATGAAATGTGATTGACATTGCTATGATCTCGAGGACTAATGAGCCCATGGAGGGAGAATTTTTTGATGTGCAGAACCATACCCGATGGGCAGGTACCAGGTGGACCGGTACACATGGGGAGATGATTAGTTCGGACCTCCATGGGGCTGAAGAGCCCATCAGATGGTTGTTGGGACCTCATCAGGGGCAGAGACAGGACAGTGATTGGTCGAGCCTTTGCACGAGAGAAGAAGAAGGACATTTTCATCCAGGATGCCTTGGCTAAGCCCAACCCTAGGGGGTTGACCCACTGCAGGTGGAACGTGTCCCTTTGTTGACCCAGGACATCCTCCAGAGATCCTTGACGTCACCTCCAGCGCATGGCAGCTTTACAGGGCAGTTTGGAATGTGTGGCAGAGTTTGGAGGCCCAAAGAGGGCCAACATTTGTCATCTAGTGCTGTGATTTGCCCTAAAAAGGGCTAACGTCTCCCTCAAATGGGCTGGACGTCTTGCTTATTTCTCATTTAGGGTTTTATTTAGTAGTTTAATGTAAAACAATATGATTTTTAGTTATCAGGCTTGTCGGCTGTTTTAATGACCTAATTTTTAATTAAGGGTCATTGGATGATATAAATTGAGCATGTTTTCCCTCATTTTAACATAACACAATTAACTCACACAAGTGAGATCTGATTTTTGCGCCCTTCTTGGGTATATTTGCTGCATAAGTGAGGCGCGCTTGCTATTGGAAGGATATTTTTGTCACTTTATGGCATTTCTCTCAATGAAAGTTTACAACTAGGGTTTGCTTATGCTTTTCTTCATGACATGTAAGTGAATTTTCTTGCAAAACTTCTTAATTGAATGGTTGTAGGTGTAATTTTCTTGCATTTTCTTATTATATTGTTGATTTAAAACCCTAGGTAACAAGCACACAAGTAGGTCATTGCTACATGTCCCCTTAGAGAGATATATTTTTCAGCCATTGAAGGAAAGAGATTAAGCCTAGCCTTTGCTACACTTATCTTGTTTCTTCCCTTGAGCTAGCGTTGAAGTTTATAAGTTAAAAATAGGAGACGTCCTAGGCCTAGGTTGCCTACACCTAGGGTTTTCACCTTCTAGGGTTTGAAAGCCTTGTCTTTGCAACACTTTCTCCCTTAGACTTATTCTTTAGGCTAGCCATTTTTCCAAATTGATTTAGAGAAGGAGGAAAGAGCACAAGGCCTTGCTTAAGCAGCACCGGAGTGAGCCTCTTTCCCCTAGGGTTTTGATTCTAGGGCCCTGTCTTTGCAACACCATAGAACCCTACCTTCTAGTCTTTGAGTCATCATCCTTTCAAGACCTTGTGCCCTTATCTTTTGACTCCATATACCCTAAGGCACTGATATTTGATCTCCAACGTTGAAGTTTTAGTGTACAAAACTACTTTCAAAACTTTAAATTTTCAAACCCTAACTAACAAACTAACCTATTTAGGGTTGACGTCACAGTGGGATATTTCATCTTGACATAGAAAAAGTTGGATATAGGCAATTAATGATGATTTTAAGCATTTATTGAGTAAATTGTTGACTGGACATAGTGTTGGCTTAGTCATCTCCTTAGATATTGATGAATTGATGATCTTTCATAGCTAATTGACAAAACGTTGGATTCATTTTACATCTATTGCAGTACATTGCTTATTAATAATATTAGATAGTCAATGAAGTGCTAACCCTTTGAGTTATAGCCTACAAATATATATATTGTGTTACTGTTGTCTTGTTCCAGGCAGGTGTTTTCAATAGGGAAAACACTTCATTTATTGGCTGATTAGCCGGACTGTCTAACTTTGATGGTAACCTGTGAGAAGGGAACTCTAACACTTGACCTTATATTTTCTGCCTTTTCAAACCCCAGGTTGTCGGGGACGTCTCCCCTGGGCTAACCTCCCTAAACAGAAAGAACCTCCCCATCGAGGTGACATTGGGTGGGGAAGGTTCATGTTACGCCAGTTTTCCTTCTATCTTTTAGCCTTTGACCTAAACTACAAACTGTGTGATAACAATGCCAAGGGAACTCTCACGTAACCATTCAACTCAAAATCGTCACCTGGCTGATTGGTGTTTTCCCAATCCGCTTTCGCTGGCAACTATTAAAAAAAGGCTACCCTCTAAGGAAATATTGGGGGTGGTAGTTTTCTCTTGGCCTCTACAATTAATCCTTTAAACAAGAAAGGATAGGTCTTTGAGGGGCTTTATCCTTTACAACCTTGCTCTTCAAACACATCGATGTAATATGTTGATGTATCTTGATGTATCTTGATGTTCATCTAGTGGTTTTAAAACTGTTTTTGGATATTTTGGGAGAGTTTTTATGGTTCCTGCATAGTTGTTAGTTTTTTGTTTTCATTAACCTTGCATACTAAAAAAACCCACAAAAACATGAAAGCAAAACCTCCAAAAAGAAGGCAAACAACTAAATACATAAATGAAAATAAAGATTGTTTGTTTCACTTTCCCTCTAATGTTAGATAAAAAATTGCTTGTTTCTCTTTCCATTCAATGTCAAATAGTTTTTCTTCCCAGAGAAATGGAAAATGAATAATTATATGCTCAACCCTAACCTTGGCATGGGTTGGTAAAAGCTCATGAAAGGTTTTTCAAGCCCTCATGTTTGAGGGTGTTTCCTTTATACATAACAAATTGACATTCTCATATAAAACTACGCCATTTGTTGTAGTATCTAATTCCATTTGTAGCTTTTATAACATAAATGAAAACAATTTTTGAGGCTTCTTTGAGCTTTTGAATATAATGGTTGTCCATGTCTATTTTTTTAATTTTGAAAATTTTTAGACAATCCAATATTTTCCCTAGTTAATGGAATTCAAATTCGAATTAAACTTGGTAACTATGCTGTAAACATTCTAGGTTTTTAATGTTTTTGGTATTTTTTCAGATGAAGTTTTGTTTAAAATTTGGCTAAAAATTTAGAAAATTGCAAATTTTGGTGATTGAGATTACATATTTCAGGTGTTTTAAGTTTTTAAAGGTGTTGAATCTATTTATGTATTAAAAAGACAATTTAACCAATATAAAGATATTATATTTTTACCAACAATTTAGTTAAGCGATTCCAGAAAATAAAAATATATAAAACTTTTAAACTACCCCTCTATTAGTTTAATTAATTTTTAATTTATATAATATAATAATATATTTGATATATATATTTTTGTCATTCACATAAATCTTTATATCTCCTTTCCTGGTTAAGCATCGTCACTCGGAAAGTAAAATAAATATAAAATAAGTTTTTTCTCAACTTGAATATATATGGCTTTTTCTTATATACAATTATAGTCATGCTAGAATAAAGCTATAACCTTATAGCTTTACCGTCGATTTTATAGAGAGAAGTAATTGGACCAATTCTGTTCTGGTTGACAAACATTTGGTTTATCCATATATTTATTATAAATTTGTAAATAAAAAGAAATTATATAGATGTGATATTAATGAAAAAATTTAGAGAAACATTATAATTCACAATGTTATTTTTAATAGTTACTTTATAATAGGGTTGTTTAAACATTGGATTTTTTGAACTTTTTCATCGTGAAGCAAATATTTATGAAATCACCATTTTCTATTGTTTGAATTGCATTTTCGAATGCATAAACGGATTGAGCACCCTGGAAAATCTTTGGGGCACGTGAATTATACGACTCAATCACTCAAATTTGGAGTTCCAATAATTTGCACTCTTAAAGCACTTCTTGTTACTTGGCTAGTTTGAACTTTGCAAAGTCATGTGATAAAGTGCACTCTTAAGACACTTCTTGTTACTTGGCTAGTTTGAACTTTGCAAAGTTGTGTGTATCGCCCATGGGATCTCATGGGTGTGGAGGTTATAGTGGTGGGATTGCAAAAACAATTATTTCATTATAATTAATTTATTACTTTATTGAAAAAGTTATATATGATATTAATAAAAAATTTAGAGAAATTTATAATTTTTTTTAATCTAAAAACACACATATTTATCTATTATGTGCACAAAATTTACATCATCTCTCTCGAAGAATTTTCCAAAATGGAAACCAGATCCATAGCCTAGCCAAAAATTTAGTGTTTCATGTCTTAATCACTAGGTTTAGTAGAGAAAAATAACATCTTTGTCCATAGTCTTGTTCGAAACTACTTATAGCTAAACTAACCCAGATAAAATTGAAGACATATTATTTAGTGTTATGGCTATGACTAGATTGAAACATAATTATAATGGAACTATTTGAAAACACTTTGATGAACCAATTAACCTTGAGCATCATCCATGGGTTGCACTTTGAGTGGCTTAGTCTCGAGCTTTGTTTCCAACACCGTTTCATCCACCTCGCCCACGTCCAGCTTTATTGGACAACTCTTCAAACCAAGTGGACTTGGAGCGCCCCCATCTTCGAACTGTCGCGCAGGCTTTTGACTGGCACACGAAACCTTAAAACAAATACTGTACTGATATTGACAGAAAAGATTGAATTTCCCTTCCAAGATGTGAATTGCATGTAGAAAGTACACCTGCTCCCTCCTGGAACTATATAGAGCCTACTCGACCATGGATTTCACAATCCAATATGTCTCAACAATATTGAAATATTTTATTTCCCTCATTCTAGAATAATAATCCACCCAATCATGTACTTCCTCTAGAATTTATTTGTCTAACATGTCCAACCTCTAGGCCCAAACCTTTTATTCCACCTCTTTCGCTACCTTCTTTTCTTCCTCAGAGCATGTTGAAATATTGTAACTACGAAGAATATTCTACTTATTATTGAGTTATTATTAAATAGATTAATTCCCTTTTGTGGATTGAT
Source organism: Picea engelmannii (assembly GCA_009831015.1). Classification (NCBI taxonomy): domain Eukaryota; kingdom Viridiplantae; phylum Streptophyta; class Pinopsida; order Pinales; family Pinaceae; genus Picea; species Picea engelmannii. The sequence goes on along the minus strand of ML777219.1, from coordinate 1,461,763 downwards.
CATGTCAGGATTTATGCATAACCAAATCCCCTTTTGTGGATTGGTCAAACCCTAATTAAATGATACCAATTGAGAAGTCGACCCCTAGGGCTAGTTAAAGTGGATTTAACCACTAATTGAAGAAGTCGGCCCCTAGGGATAATTAAAGTAGCTTTAGCCACTAATTGAAGAAGTCAGCCCAGCTTGGTTAAGAGACACAACCCTAGTGCTTATCATGTAGTATAAATAAGAGAAAATGATGCCTCATTCTCACACTCACTCAAGCCACTCATCTAGTGCGCAAGTTTGAAGGAAGCGACAGTTGTCGGAAGAAGAAGAAGAGAGAGAGGCACATTGCTCAGTGTTAGATATTCTCTATTGTTTGGTTTATTATCTTGGCACTGTATTGATAATCTATATTAAGGAATTTTTTGCTGGGTTTTCTCCCCCATGAGGGTTTCCCAGGATAAATGTTGTGAACCTTGTGATTGTGTTTCTTTCAGTGATCCTGCTTATGCTATTATTGTCTAGTAAATTGAAAAGAACTTAATAACAACTCTAAATTTAACATGGTATCAGAGCCTGACTGAATAGAGAACCTTTCACTAGGTAACCAAAAAAATGCCATTATTGTCGTACAAGAAAATTAGAGCTTTTTATTGGAAGAGAATTTCATCCTAAAAACTATCTAGGGAAGTGCGCCCTAGCCTAGAAAACTCATTGGCACCTTGAGCGCACCTTTTTAGTGGCCAGAGCCTCTGGAAAGTGAAACCCTAGTTTTTTGTTGGTACCAAAAAACCAAAAAACCAAGAAACCAGAACCAATACCAGAAGTACTAGTCTAAAATGTCGTAGGTCAAGTTTTAAGGGGTAAAACTTGAAATTTTTGAAAACAGACTACTCCAACATACTCGCCTCAGCCCAGAGCATCTAGTCCCTGGATCAGAATTCCAAAATTAGAAAGTTGAAAAATTAGGGTTTCCTCATCAAAACCCTAAGTTGATGTTACAATTGCAATACTAGTTACAATTGCAGTTGTAGTATCAGTTACAGTTACAGTTCCAGTTCCTTCATGCCAGTTGTAGCACTAGTTGCAATTGTAGCACCCGCTCCAGTACCAGTTGCAGTGAAAGTTTTTGTGAAGTGTTGGGACTATTGTCCTAGTGCACCTTACCCTAGTAAGATACTATCAGAGGTATGTACTTACATATGTTTAAAATGCATTACTATTCTAAAGGGTACTTGCAGGAGAAGGGATCTTTTGTCATAGATCCAGAAGGATCTCGGATCCAACACATTCAGAGGAATAATGCACCTCAGGTTTGATCATTGTATATGCATCTATTCGTCATGACATTATCTTGACATCTAGGTTGTATGTTGAAGTTATGAACATCATACTGGTCAAAATTAAAAACAAGGTATTAGATTGAGATTAGAGTTTATTCTCTAACTTAAACTTCTATCAAGATAGCATATTGTCTTAGTGCATAGGACAGGTTGAAGAAAGCACTTGTCATCTTGAGTGAAGGAGACTTGAAAGAAAAGAAACACACTCATTCTTGAGGACAATAATCCAGGTTCTAGGTTTGATTGATTATGTTGATAAGATTCAAAGTTGCACATGACAAGTTGATATCTACCTCATTACAAGTAAACACTATAGTTGAGGTAATAGTCTTTGAAAAGTATTATACTTGGTAGCATGTCAACATATTGAGATGAATGCTTATTGTAAACATTTATCAGAATATAACTAACACCTCCTCTAGGAGAAACTTCTTGTTTTACCTCCAGGTTATGATGGAGGAATGATTGATCACAACAGTAGAAGAGTGTTGCTCTAATTTCATATTGTATCTCTTACTTTTGACTCTTGTTTTACGTAGGTCACAAGTAATAGATATAGAGGAGCCACTGTGACGATTGTTCTCATCTGTTGTTTCTCCCTTGTTGATATTGTTTCAGGTCACATGTGATAACCTTGAGGAAGCTATAGTGTTGGTTGCAGAAGGAAACATATTAGATAAGACATGAAGTAGACTATGTACATGTTCATGTATCTACCATAGAAGATGAAGAATAAGCTATTTTTGAGATACAAAGTGTCTCATATGGAGATAAATTGTAAGAAGAAGAAGGCTCCAAAGATGACCAAATAGTAAGTAGACTTGATCAAAGAATAATGAAGCCACCTTGACAGGAAGCATAACTAGTTTGAATTCTGACTCAACTTTTCATATTAAGACTTGGTATTCAACACCAAGTACATCCTAAAAATACTATGAAGTTGTTGTAAGCTCAGAAGAAATAAAGATTCAGAGTAAGCATGATCTCATAAAGGATCATATGAAGAGACATCTTCCAGGATTGAGAGACAGATGCCATGAGAAGACTAGATCGTAGCTCCAAAGACTTCTAGGATATACAAAATCTCCTAGGAATATTCCCTTGTTTCAGTGACAGAGAAGGAAGCCAGTTAGAAAGAATGGGATATGGATTTTTCCGTGAGACTAGAAGGGAAGTCAGTGCCGACTTCCAACATTTATCTAACATATCAAGCATGTTGCAGATGTACAAATATTGAATTGTGTCCATAGGATTCTCCCAGCAAAAGGGAGAAGACTATGATGAGACACTTACTCCAGTAATTGAAGAAATAGTTGTTGTATTCATGAAGACAACTAGAACAACCATGACAGTATGAGATTCATGGGGAGAAATCCCTATATTTGAGATTGAGTTATCTACAATGCCAGTTGGTGTAGTACATTAGTTGGGTCATAAAGACATGACTGCAGTAGCAAATATAGTTACCTCCATGAAAGAAGAAGAGCTACTTTTAGTATCAATTATTGATCCACTCTTAGGTTTAGATGAAGTTGTTTCCATGACGAAGTAGAGGATTTACTCTTGGATTTCAACAGTCACGGTAAGAATGGAGCTGCCATTCTTAGCTTCAAAGAAGTTGTAGGTGCAGAGTCCCAGTTCTAGAGGAACAATTGTAGTGAGAGTAGAGGACATACTCTCAGGTAGTGAGACAGATAGTGCTTTGCAGAAAGCACATAGAGCTAACACATGATTGTGCATATTAATTTGGAGTTGAAGCAAGTGTACAGAGATGGTACAATGTGATGTGAAAATTTGGTTTGAAGTTGAAGATAGAAAACTCATGTATAGAAGTTGAAGCAAGCTCCAAGAGCTTGGTATGGAAGAATTGACAGTTTCTTGGCGAGTTTGGGCTTTACCAAGAGTAAAGTTGATTCTAACCTTTACTTCAAGGTTATGAATGATGAGCCAGTTATATTGTTGTTGTATGCGGATGACTTATTCTTAAATGGAGAAGAAAAACTCATCACTGATTGCAAGAAGGATCTCACTGCAAAATTTGAGATGAAAGACTTGGGCCTGATGCACTATTTCTTAGGTCTTGATGTTTGATAGAGCACAGAGAATATCTTCCTTAACTAAGGGAAGTATGCAGTTTAAATAATGAAGAGGTTTTATATGTTGGAGTGTAAATCCATGAATACACCCATGGGAATAGAGTTGAATCTCCTGGTTAATACTTCGTCAGAATTGGTTGATGCTACGATGTACAGAGAAATCATTGGATCATTGATGTATTTGACGAATACCAGGCCATATATATGTTTTGTTGTGAACACCTTGAGTCAGTATCTGGTAGAGCCCAGACGTGTTCACCTTGTTGTTGCAAAAAATGTGATGAGATACCTTAAGGGTACGTTGGACTTTGGTATCAGTTATAATGGAGATAATGACTTCAGACTGATTGGTTATATTGATTCAAATTGGGCAGGAAGTGTTTCTGACAGAAAGAGAACTTCAAGATGTTGTTTTAGTCTGGGGTCATCCATGACTTCATGGAAGAGTGGGAAGAAATCTATTATTTCTCTCAGCACGACAGAACCAAAATACATTGTTGCATGTTCCTCTAGTTGTGAATCCATATGACTTTGAGAGTTGTTGACATATCTATTTGATCTGGAGATGGAAGAAACCGTGATTCTATGTGATAACCAAAGTTGTATAAAGATGACGAAGAACCCTGTGTTCCATGATAAATCGAAGCACATAGAAATGCGATATCACTACATTTGTGATATGGTGCATAGGGGATCCATAAAACTCCAATATGTTGGCACAGATGAGCAAGTTGCATATGTTTTGACCAAGCCTCTATCTCATATAAAGTTTGAGAACTTTCGAGACAAGCTTGGTATAGTCCGAAAGGACCTCCCTCGAAAGGGGGAGTGATGTTGATGATACTATGGTATCCTAACCAACAACATGTAGCTCAGTTAGGATTTTATATCCTAGGGGACTGATCATTCCTGGACAGATCTCGAAGGTCTGAAACGGATGATCCGTTAGAGTACCTGTGCATGTATACACTAGTTGTGGTTAGTAGTAGTAGCTCCGTTAGGATTTTATAATCCTAGTGAATCTTATGATTCTTGGGCAGATCCTGAAGGTTTGGTGAGGATGGTTTGTCATAGTACCATGTGGTAGCTCCGTTAGGATTTTATATCCTAGGGAATCTTATTATTCCTGGGAATCTCCTTAGGGACTCTCAGAGTACCAAAAAATGTTGTAACGTCTGCCTCATTCTGTTTCCCTATGATGATGATGATGTTGTTGTTCCAACCTCGTGTTGTTGATGATGTTGTTATATCAGCCTCGTGTTGATGATGTTGATGATGCTTCATGCTAAATATGATGATGATGCTAATTCATCTTGATGCTGAAGATGATGATGATGCTACTTCAACTTCATGATGAAGATGATGATGATGATGCTACCTCACCTTCATGCTAAAGATATTGATGATGATGTATCATTCTTGCACTGATTGATGATGTTGTATTAGTGTTATACTAATTGATGTTGATGTAGAGAATAATGATGATGCTTCCATTCCATCTCCATGTTGTGAATGATTATGATGGTGATACTCCAGCTCCATGCTGTGAACGATGATGTTATTAATGACGAGAAAAACTTTTGATGATTTATAGATGTGCCAGTCATTTTTCCAGATGCTGATGATGTTGCTTCCCTCTTTCTCTCTCCTAATGATGTTGTATTGTATCATACCCTTATTGTTAAGGGGGAGTGTTGAAATATTGTAACTGTGAAGAATATTCTACTTATTATTAAATAGATTAATCCCCCTTTTTGGATTGATCATGTCAGGATTTATGTATAACCAAATCCCCCATTGTGGATTGGTCAAACCCTAATTAAATGATGTCAATTGAGAAGTTGACACCTAGGGCTAATTAAAGTGGCTTTAGCCACTAATTGAAGAAGTCGACCCAACTTGGTTAAGAGACACAACCCTAACGCTTACCATGTAGTATAAATAAGAGAGAATGTTGCCTCATTCTCACACTCACTCAAGTCACTCATCTAGTGCGAAAGTTTGAAGGAAGCTGCAGTTGCAGTAAGAAGAAGAAGAGAGAGAGGCACATTGCCCAGTGTTATATATTCTCTAGTGTTTGGTTTATTATCTTGGCATTGTATTGAAATTCTATATTAAGGAAGTTTTTTCTTGGTTTTCTCCCCCGTGAGGGTTTCCTAGGATAAATGTTGTGTACCTTGTGATTGTGTTTCTTTCAGTGATCCTACTTATGTTATTATTGTCTAGTAAATTGAAATGAACTTAATAACATCTCTAAATTTAACATAGCACAGTGCTTAAAACATATTCCCTACCTCCCATTTCTCTTAGACCACTTTTTTATTGGCCATCGACCCCTAGGAAGTGGATGCTTCCTTATCGTGCATCCCCCTACACCTAACTCTCCCCTTCCTACCTGAATTCCTGGCCATTTTATGGACGATTCCCACCAAAATGAAATCAAATCCTTGTGCATGATACCAACGAAACCTATCAATGAACAACACCATCTTCCCAACCAGTTCTACTCCTTCCCTAGAAATGAACGGAATGGATTTCGAGCCAAAACCTTGATTCACTCCATGGTGGTTCGCCCAAACTACCCTATCACAACCAAGAAAAATATGCACATCAACTACCTTGTTGGTGCTAACTACTCTGGATATAATCATCTATAGGTGTTCCATCATCAACCAAATGCTCGTTTCGACCATCATCCCTGAATGATGTCACTTGATCATCCTCCCCTTCTCTTCCTAAAGATTCATCATATTAGAAAGTAAATGTTGTGTCCTAGCTTCAAGCCATGGAATCTGTAGTTGAGTAAACATCATAATTCCACATGATCCAAATAGATGGAACCTCACCAATTCCATTCTTTAATACCATTGCAAAAGTACCAACCACCTCCTCTTGCATCTGAACAAGTGTACTCTCTTATCTTTCTCTCTTTTCGAGTGACGATTTCTCCATGCGAGCTTGGGCTGTCCTGAAGGCTAGCACTGTAGCATCCCCAGACCCCTGTTGGGAAATTCCACAAGAAAAATTCTGACTCTGATACTAAAATAATTAACAAAAATACTCTGCAATTGCATAGATTCACACAAAATAATAGAAACTATACACATATATAGCATATATAGAAAACCCATGAGAATAAATGAATAAATGTTAACACAACACATAAATTAACATAAAATAGACACTTATATTTGGTAAAAAAACACCAACTGTGTGCAGACCTTCCATGTTCCTCCCAGCCTTAGACCGCACTACTCTTAACTCTCAGCAGTGGGTCACCCCTGAGATGGGGCTAGAACTCCACCTAGGTAAAGGATTCCCGACCAAGATAAGCCTCTCAGACAATAGTAAACTCATACATATGTGCTAAATCAAACTAACAACCTACAGTCCCTCATTCCTCACATGCTTGTCCCACCCCAGGAAGTATTCCCCTTCTCTTCTCAATAGTCCTTTGACTGCCCCACTTCCCTTATGTGGATTCAACAACAAGTTGGACAGGAAGTCTCATAGCCTTCTAATTGTATCTTGGCACCTTGGAAAATCAATCCACAATATTTCTCTCACCTAGAGAGGAAGATCACGGGCTTGACAACCCAATTCTTCAATGTCCTATGGGCCTGACAACTCGCCTCTTCAATCCAGATATGAATCTTTCCTGGGTACATGTACATGTACTAGCAACATGAAGGTACGTATTACAGTAGTATGGAGGTGGTGAGGTGAGAAAAGGATAATGGAAAGTGTCCAAAAGAACTAAATCCCCCCAATTATATTTTCATGTTCTCAACTTGACAGTTGTCATGTTGTGAACTAGCATGGGTCCACATGGAATATTTTTCCCAACATAGGGACTTAAAATATACAAAATATCCATACTTTATACTTTTATATTAATAAAATATTCCTTTGGGCTTAATCCCCTTAGTTTAGCCCATTTTTCCCAGACTCTTAGCCCCCGCTTTCCCATTTTGGTGGATTTTATCCCCCCATACACTTTTAAATGGTTGGTGTATAACATTGATGTGTTTTTATTAAAAAATTGAGTGTGATTACATTTAAAAAAAATAAGCTCATTGTCGTTTCAACTTCTGACTCACCAGCCTAATAACCACACAGGTACCCTGGCCTCAAAATAAATGCATACAAGGCACTCTAGCCCCAAATTGTCCTAGCTCGCTAACCTATATGTACAATTAAATTTATATTTACAATGGGGTTCGGCCTAGGGGTATTACATTCCCCTCCCCCTTATTTATGCACTTTCCTCGGTGCAATATATACACATACAATCAAAATTTCAAAAGTCCTCAAACATATGTGGATACTTTGCTCGCATAGCATCCTCATGCTCCCAAGTTGCATCCTCAGGACTGTACCATTTGAATGGTTTATCCATCGCATACATAAAATGAAAATAATCCTCCCATTTGGATGGTTTATCCATCACATACATCCTTAGCATGTCTTCTATCACCTGATTCGACCTTTCTGTTTTCCCATTTGACTTTGGATGATAAGTTGTGCTAAAATTTAGATTTTTTCCAACTCCCTTGAATAATCCTTGCCAAAAGTTTGATGTAAATTTGGGATCTCTGTCAGACACAATTTTCTTAGGCACACCATGTAGCCTAGCAATTTGTCTCATATAAATATCAACAATGTTAGTTTCCTTGTGAGTGAGTTTCATTAGAATAAAATGGGTAGCTTTAGTTATTTTATCCACCACTACCATGATGGAATCATGTTGCTTATTTGTTTTGGGGAGCTTGGTGATGAAATCCATTGTTAAAAATTTCCATTTCCACTCAGGGATGGGAAATGGTTGTACCAAACCAACTAGGTGTCTATGTTCAACCTTGACCTTTTGACATTCCAAACACTTGACAATAAAATCAACAACTTATTTCTTCATACCTGACCAATAATATTGGCTCTTGACAACTGCAATAGTTTTTTGGGAGCCTGCGTGCCCAACATAAGGGACATTATGTATTTCTTTTAATATCAGATTTTTCAATTCTTGAAAATTTTGGCACATAAATTCTTCCTCTGTACATGAGAATTTCATCCTCTTTTAACTCAAAATTCACAATTTTCTACTGCAAAATACTTTTCTATAACTTTTCCTTTAATTCAATGTACTGTAGGTTTGATTTTGTAGCCTCTAAAATAATGTCTTTCAAATTTGATCTGTACATGCGAAGAGTTGTAGCATGCATTTCATGCACTCTCATGCTGAATGCATCAACCACATTGTTCTCTTTACCCTTGATATGCTCTATATCAAAGTCATACTCACTGGGAAATTCCAACCGCCTGCTTTGCCTGACATTCAGAGTTGGATGTCCAAATAAATATTTCAGACCACTATGGTATGTCTCCAACTCAAATATTTTTCCCATGAGGAAGTGCCTCCACATATTCAAGGCATGCACTACGGCTGCCAATTCTAAATAATGAGTAGCATAGTGTCTTTCATGTTCCTTTAATTTCATTGATTCATAGCACACCGCATGTCCATTCTGACTAAGAACTCCACCAAGTCCTTATTTACATGCATCAATGCATACAATGAAGTCTTCATTTGGATCAACAATTCTCAAAACTGGTGCATTGGTCAACAAATATTTCAAGTGTTGGAAACTTCTTTCACAATTCGGTGTCCACTCAAACATCACACCCTTCTTTTGAAATGAAGTGATTGGGTATGCAATCTTTGAGAATCCCTCAATAAATGTTTTGTAGTAACCTGCAACTCCCATGAATGATCTCACCTCAAAGACATTCCTTGGTGTTGGGCATCCTTCAATGGCCCTTATCTCTTATGGATCCACTACCATCCCTTCATGTGAAATGTTACTTCCCAGGTAATGAGTTTTCTTCTAGTAGAATGAGAAATTTCTCAATTTGGCATACAACTAATGCTCCCTCAATGCCTGTAAAAACATCCTCAAGTTATTCTCATGATCTTCTTCATACTTAGACTATATAATAATGTCATCCAGGAATACAATGAAAAACTTATCTAAGTAATCCCTGAAAATACCATTCATTAAACACATGAAAGAAACTGGTGCATTTGATAACCCAAATGGCACTACTATGAACTCACAATGGCCATACCTTGTTCTGAAGACATTCTTGCTAATGTCTTCTTATTTAATTCTTATATGATGATTTCCTGACCTAAGATCAATATTGGAGAATATATTAGCAACTTTCAGCTGATCAAAGAGGTCATCTATCCTTAGAAAAGGATACGTGTTCTTCATAGTTACCTTGTTCAACTTCCCGAAGTCAATGCAAAGTCTCAACGTTCCATCATTTTTCTTCAAAAATAATACTGGGGCACCCCAAGGTGACACACTTGGGCATATATACCCCTCCTTAAGAAGCTCTTGAAGTTGCATTCTCAATTCCTTCAGTTCTAGTGTACTCATCCTGGAAGGAGTCTTGGATACTGGGGTTGCTCTAGGCATCATATTGATGGAGAAACCAATATTTCTCTTTGGTGGAAATTTCAGTATTTCTTTAAATACATCTTCAAACTCGTTTAGTACTACATAATATTCAATACTTGGCACCTTATCTTTAGGTGTCTCTTCCATATGTGCTCCAAATATTTGACACCCTTTCCTGAAACTTTTCTTCAGTTGCAAGGCTGAAATTTCTCTGATGGTTGCTACCTTGGGAATTCCCTGAACTTTTCTTAAGTTACCTTCCTCATCTAAGAAGGTAAATTCCTTATTATAAAAGTCTAGGATAGCATTATGTTGCTCCAACCAATCCATTCCTATTAGGTAGTCATATGAACCCAAAGGTATGATATTCAAATCTGCCCATTTGCTTAATCCATTCATGTCTAATGGGCATGCCTTAACCATCTTGTAAATGTGTTGAACTTGCACGAAACAGATCTAGATAAACAATAATACACACATTTGCAAAGAGAATTTGAGAAAGAAGAAGAAGGAGAGAAAGAATGAAAGAATTCTCATTAACCATTATGAATAGTGAATAATTTACACATGATATACTCTATATAACTCAATGAATGTGCACTGGAGGAGAAACAATGCACCATAATGGTGGTGTAGAGTGATATAGACAGATACCAATAGTTACGGGAGTGAACTTCCACATAGTCTAGTCTCTCAGGTAGTTACGAGAGTGAACTACCACCTAGTTGAGTTAACTAGTCAACTAGTCTTCAATTAACTGACTGAACAGAGAGTAGTGAGGAGTTAACTCGGGGAATCAAGGGTAATGTGCCAGTCTAGTGATGATACCAAGGCAAGGTCGAATTAGCATGGTGATGATCCCAATGTTGCATGGTGACAAAACCAATGCAGCATCTAAACTCAACTCAACTAGTCAAACTGAAGTGTCAACTGAAAGAGAATATTCTCCAGATGGAATAT
>ML777219.1:1424710-1450865 GCA_009831015.1 Picea engelmannii | reverse complement strand
CCCCCCCCCCCCCCTTCAAGGTACAATGTATGTAAAAATAAGAGCTACAGTTGCTAGGCAACTGTGTCCTTCACTCCAAGACAACTTCGCAGAGAATGGAATTTCTGCTCAGTGAAGGTCTTGGTGAAGACGTCTGCCGTTTGTTTAGTTGAAGGACAGAACTATAATTCGATGATCCCCTTCTGTACTAAGTACCAGATGTAGTGCATGTGGATCTCAATGTGCTTCCTCCACTGCCTTTGAACTGGATCTCTGCAGAACTTCAGAGTGCTTTGGTTGTCACACCAGATGACGATCGACCGATGAAACTGAATGCTCAACTCAGTGAGAAAATGTTGTAGCCACATAGCCTGAATGGTTATGTTAAATACCCCTCTTTACTTTGCCTCGGCTGAAGATAGAGTAATGACGGCTTGCTTCTTTCTCAACCAATAGATAGGCCCGGAACCAAGACTGAGTGAGTAACCAGATGTGGACTTGCGATCAGTGTTATCGCCATCCCAGTCGGAATCAGTAAACCCGATGAGATCTAATGTAGAGTCTGCTGCATAATGAATCCCAAAGGTGATGGTGCCCTGGATGTATCGAAGGATACACTTTGCAACTTTCCAATGTAGCTCATGCGGCTCCTGCATGAACCTGGAAATTGCGCCAACTGCATATGAGAGGTCTGGTCTGGAGTGTGTGAGATACAACAAGCTCCCCACTAGCTCTCTGTATAGTGTGTTGTCAATCAATGGAGTCTCCCCTGCATCCTCAAGTTTGACTCCTGATAGGAAAGGAGTCGGATCAGACTTGCAGTCTGTCATGTGAAATCTCTTAAGGAGATCTCGTGCATACTTGGCCTGAGACAATTTGATGCCTGATGCATGCTGACTGATCTTGAGTCCAACGAAGAAGTGTAGAATACCCATGTACGTCATCAAATACCTATCGTGTAGAATCCTCTTGAATGCAACAATAGCTAAAGTTGAGCACCCGATGATCAACAAATCATTGACATACATAACTAAAAGTAGAAGTGAATCAACCGTCCTGAGCATGTAGACATTTGGGTCTGATTTACAACGTACAAAGTTATGTGACAACATGTAGGAATCCATCTTGGCATACCATGCCCTCGGAGCCTGCTTGTGGCCATAAAGTGACTTCTTCAGTCGACAGACCAAAGATGAGTCCTACATAAATCCCTGGGGTTGCTCCATATAGATCTCCTTAGAGAGATCACCATGAAGAAATTCATTCTTCACATCCATCTGATGAACTTCCCATCCCTTGGCTACCGCAATGGCAAGTTCCAATCATATGGAATCCATATTCGCTACTGGAGCAAAGGTCTCATCATAGTCAATACCATGAACCTGCTGAAATTGTTTGGCAACAAGCCTGGCTTTGTATTTTCTAATCTTTCCATCCGCTGTGCTCTTGGTCCTGTAGACCCATATGCATATGACAAGTTTCCTCCTAGAAGGAAGGGGAACCAGATCCCAAGTCTGGTTCTTGAGGAGGGATTTGTACTCCTCCTATATGGCATATTCCCAAAAGGGATTTCCAACAGCCTCGCCATAAGACTGTGGATCTGAAGACTGAACCAAGAAAATATGCCTAGAGGGAAATGGTTCAGTGTAAGTGAGTGCAACAGGAGGCTCCTCGAAATTAGATCGAGTCCTCCTAGTGTCGGCTAGATCACCAACGATATCCCCTGCATCCTGAAGAGTAGTTTGTGCCCACTTGGGCCTCGACTCTGCCTCTGCAACTGCATTTGGATGCTCTGACTCTGCATCTGAATGTACTGACTCTGAATCTGAATCATCTGAGTCCTCTGAATCAAAACTCTTGTCTGAAGAAGAGTCGGCATATGCATGTTCATCATCTCGGACAGGTGGAAGAATGAAGGTGTCTACATGCGGCTGCTGAGGTGCATGCGAGACACTTTCCTCGAATTGGACACTACGATCAATGATGAGCAGGTCCGAGGAAAGAGATGAATTATTTCCTGAAACATCTCTATGGAATAGAGCAGTTGACTTCCAGTTGTAGTATGAGCACTAGAATTGGTGCTGAAAGTAGAGCACTAGATGGATAACAAGCTTCCAATAGCTAAAGCTTGGATATTTTAAAGAATTTGAATGGTACATGGTATATAATGCACCGAGGACAATGCATAAATAAGGGGAGGGGATTGTAATCTCCCTAAGCCGAACCCCAACTGTAAATGTAATAATGTACTTAAGTTGGTGAGATGTTTTATATCTTTTTGGCATGCATCTTCCATGGTATAGTGTGTGCATGTATTGCGCACTAAAATGACGAAGTGTGCACATTCCAGGATACCGCACGTAGCAAACTTAAGAGCGCGTGATTTTGAGGCCACATAGCCTTTGTGTATATGTTTTGTTTTATAGGTTGGTGAGACAGTTTATTATAAGCCAGAAGGCTTATGTGATGATTAGGCTGGAGAGCCTAGATGTTAAAGTTCGGTGAACCTAATTTTGTATAGTCTCATCATTAATATAAAAGAGCATATTTTAACATCCCAGGCCACCCAGGTTGAGCCGTGCTACTCCAGAAAATGCTTTCATTCTCTATTTAACATACTGTAACATACCCAACATCCAATTGAGCTATGACACATAATTTTTTTGAACTGCATGGAATTAAAATATATACACACAGAACTATTGCGGAACTTTATATATATAAAACATAAACAGACAAATACATTTCGTAAATGCACAGATTCATCCTAATTTCGGATCAGTTGGCCCTTAGGAAAAGGTGGAGGATCCCATATTTCCCTCTAACCAAAGTGGTGCCCCCTTAGAGTGAGAGATAGAGTTCTATTGGTGCCCCATAAGAAAGGAAGGGGGACCACTGGCGCCCCCTCAACATGAGTAGCAGAGCGTGACCCCTCTAAAATGCCCAAAAATGGTCAATTTTTCCAAGAAAAAGGTGTGGTTTTAGACCCCAAATGGTTGGTTCTCTCTTCCAAACTAACTTACGGATTGTGACGAATGTATTTCATGGTGTCAATGGGTTGTGACACTTAGAAAAGTAAATGCAACACTTGGTAAGGTGCATACGACACCTGGGATAGTGCATGTGACACTTAACAAGGTGCATACATCACTTTGCGACACTTAGGGTTCAATAATCAAGTGTGAGATTTTGATGTGTAAAACTGATAGCGAAGCAGGTCAAGCTACCAAAGGAGTCAAAGTATGAACTTGTCAAACCAGATCATATCCCACCGGGGGTAATCATTGAAGGATATATGTTAGGCACAGTAGGAAATATGAAGTTTGGAGACCACGACTTGGAAGACATAAATAAGTTTCCATAGTTAGAACCAAATAAGTACATGTGCACAAAACTCATCCTAGATTCATAGGAACTTATAGTAGAGACACAAGAGTGGGCAACATGGCTAGATAAAATAGGCATTTTGAATCTATTAGAGATTTCACACTTTGGTAGGAGCATAGAGATCAATATCTGTGTCAAATTGTTATCAATTTGCGTCCATGGCGGACTTTTATGGTTGGATAGGCCAGTGTTGATAGAAACTCAACTCATTGCACAGATCACCAGGTTACCATCAACAGGGGAAGACCCACTGCCATTATTCACAGATAAATCTAAGGGGAAAGTCGTGGCAGAGAAGATGAAGGATAAGTATGACACACATAGAGGAGCATGCGATTTGGACATTGCAAGTATTAATGATGATACTGTCAGGTTCATGAAATAGGTGATGGCCCGTAATTTTTTTAGGAAATGTCATAAAGATAAAGTACCAGCAGGTGTAATAGCAACAACTGAGAAGTGCGTCACATGAGTATAAATGAACTAGGCACCATTTCTGGTAAACACGTTCTTGATGGATTGCAGGGAGGAAAAAAATAAATGAACATAATTTCGTTATGCATGGATATTGATATTAATTGCATTAGTGGCTTGGAGGGAGCCAGAAGACACTCAATTTATGGGAGCTGTGAAGAAACCAAGTTTAACAACAAGATATGTGAACTTGTGATATTCTGTGCATAAGGAAAGACAGTTGGATAATAACATCACTTTCTATGTTTACAAGGAGATAATTCGACAAAGCATTTATGATACACCGCACATACTACTACAGGTAGTGGAATCATACAAGGAGATTGCACATTTTAAAGAGGGAAGATCATAATTATATTCAAGCCAAGAAGGACTTGGATCAGCAGTGGCTAATGACCAAATACATGGTGATAAGAGATGATATTAGACAGATTATAGAAGACTGGGAAGAAGAATGGAAAACGCTAGTACCAGAAACAAAGAAGCTAGAAACACAACCACTAGAGAACAATCTAGAAGAAGAAGAAGAAGAATAGGAAGGACCAGGAAATGGAATAGGAGACACAAAAAAAATGTACCATGCCTTAGAGAGAAGAGGAAAGAACATGATAAGGGGAAATAAATACACCAACACAAGAAGAGGAAATAATTCAAGGAAGTAGCCCCCCGGGCCCCGATAGAAGATGACCTAGAGAAAATAGGAGATCAAGTAAAGGAAGTGACAAATGAAGCATTTCAACATATAGCGAAGAAACAAGAGGAGATACACATGTATGTGTAGGAGCCGCTATTTTCATTTCTTCAAATTTTGGAAGAAACCAAGATAACACCATAGAAAAGGATAGAGGAAGAACAAATGAAGAGTGCAATGAAGAATACAAAAGCAAGACCGACGACCTCTTATCCTACAGAAGTATCAACAGAGCGTTGAATGATAAATATATCACCAGGGACTATAGTGTTCCCCTTGATAGAGATGCAAGAGCAAGCACAAGATTATGTCATATTAACTTAGTCTTGTCACAGTTTTTGATAAATAGATTAAAGGGTTTGCTGACAAGTGTTACGCAGGAGATAAATTTACATGCAGATTCGATGATGATGGAGTTGACCAAAGTGACAAATGATAAGGATGAATTGTAGATAAAATACAACAAAGTTATGATGGAGCAAGACGAGGCCGAAAAGAAAGCAGAAATACTACAAAAAGCAATCCAAAAGGTTTATAGCGACATTCCATAGGTCCTGATAGAAGTAGATGGTCCATTATAAGAACACGTGTAGAATATTAAAGAAGCCATTCAGGGATTGCATGCAAAGAAAATAGACTTAGAAACACACACTACACCAAGCACTCCACCTTAGGAAAGGGAGCAGAGGGAGAAGACAATGACAACAACAATGGAAAGTATCAAGATTTTGGAGGAGGAGTGTGCCAAGTTGTATGAAAAAATCACACAAGTATGGACTCAACTAACAGAAGATGCATAGTTGCAAGGAATGGAACCGAAGTTGCAGGTTGCACTGGACAAGGTGCAAAATTTTAAAGAGATGATGAGCACTTTTCTACCAGCAAAAAATATGGTTGCAATCACAAAGAATAGGAAGCTATACTTAGACATAAACCAAATGAGAGCAGAATAATAGGCTAGTGCACAGAATATTGAGACATTGCAAGAGGAAATATAAGAACTTGCAACTGCACAAGGCATAACGAAGCAGGAAATACAAGAGAGTGCAGAGAAGCTGAAGGCTCACATTAATGTAGAGACAATAGAGGGAATGTTGCAATAGCAAACACAAGGAAAAGGTCATGACTGCAAGAGAAAAGTTCAAGAAGTTCATGGCGACCTGGAAGAAGCCCCGAGGTGGCTCGGGATAAGCCAAAGGTGAGTGTTGGGGGCCTATTGGAGCAAGACATTTTGGGACTAGTTTTGGGAATCGTGTAGGATAAACCGTGCAACAAGTCAGCTAAGAAGCATTGTGCATGGAAGAAAGGAAGGAAGTTAACACATTTTCAAGGGTCAGTGTGCACGAAAGGACCTTTTGGTCCATTTTGTAATGGGCTAAGCCCTAATGTAAATGTAGAAATACATATGGGTTTTGGGTAGAAAGTAAGTTTGCGAGAGCAAGAGCAGGGGTGTGAGAATGAGCTAAGTGTGCACTACATGT
The DNA here is from genome assembly GCA_009831015.1 of Picea engelmannii. NCBI lineage: Eukaryota > Viridiplantae > Streptophyta > Pinopsida > Pinales > Pinaceae > Picea > Picea engelmannii. The sequence goes on along the minus strand of ML777219.1, from coordinate 1,444,853 downwards.
GTGGATGACAAGGGAATTTCAGGGTAGAATTGAGATATCATGTATGAGCGCAATGCACACCTTTTGTAAGAAATGATGTTGAATGATAATATAATAAGCTCGTCATTGTGGACATAGCCAATATTGGATGAGCCACATTAAGATAGGGTGTCTCTATGTCATGTTGTGATGTGTTTTTTTACAGTTATTTTTATTGTCCACACTTAATTTATGTTCGTGATTCAGGTGGATATCGGTGGACACCTGCCTATTCCCACTGGCTCAAAATAGTCTTCTAGCAATTTATTATTTTTTAGCATTTTTTCAGTTCCTAAACTACTGGGGCCATTTTGAGGGCCTAAATGAATTTTTTTTGGGATTGAGAACCTCAATGATGGTCAAAGGCTCTTATTGAGTACCCAAAATGAATCTCCTCAACAATACCTTTCCAACGAGCTATATTGCGCCCCAAACGAAGATCATATGCCAAAGTTACACCCTTGCGAAGTTGATACACCAAACTACCCAAAATGGGGTCCACGAAATTGTTGGCTTTTCACCTTCTGGGGTTAGGGTTTTGGATTTTATTTATGTTAAAAATGCCTTTGGAGCCTCATTGTAATAATCATCCTCTTGTGAATGTGAGTAGCCATCACATCTCTTCTCATAGATAAGTTGCTACCATTATAACGAGTCTTTCACTGTGTATTTCTACAATTTTGTACATTTCACTCATTAATAGAATTTGTGTATTAATATATCTCCGTGCTTATGGTTGTATATTTGATATATTTCTTTTATATTATTGGATATCTAAGATATATCTGTACATTTATTTATTATATCTCCACTCTCATTTCGTGCTGAAAATAATCTGAATCAGTGGTATCAGAGCAAACTGCTCATGATCATTTTTTTCAGTGCACGTCCCCGACGAGGTTTGAGTATAGCAAGTTGGGTCTAGATATTTTCTCTCTTGAGAACAATCACTCTCGCACGTCCAAGAAATCCTCCATGGCGAAAGCAAAGAAAAACGATAGAGAAGACGATTCTATTAATATGTTGCTTGAGCAAGCTCTCACGTGATAGAGGGATGAAATGATGGAGAATTTTTCCCACATCCTTCGATGCCTGCCGACAAAAAATGACGCGTATTCATAAAGCGACCACTTTGGAGTCACCTCGCCTTTCAAGGAACAAGTTAATTTTGATATTCCCGTATTTGAAGGACATATAGATGCGAATGCCCTAGAAAAATGGTTAAATATGCTAGAGGGTTATTTATCTGTTCACAATTATTTCGACAGGTAAAAGATCACCTTCGCACTCCTTAAGGCTCTCCCCCGTGTCCAACATTGGTGGGAAACTTACTGGGAGAAAATATCCACAAAGGAGTCTGGAATATATGGGGTCGAGCCCACTTGGGAAACTTTTGTGGATGCGATCAATGTACAATATTACCCTATTGGTAACTATGATGAATAGTACATGAGATGGACCGCGTTGCTTCAAGAGAGGGGCCAAGCAGTGCTAGAGTTCACTAATACCTTCCATACCTTACGCACAAAGCTGGGTATTAAATATTTTGAGTGGAATTTGGTTCTGAAATATTGTGGGACTCTACACAGATACATCCAAATTGAAATGGAGTTTTTGGACATCTCATTACTGGGAGATTCCTATCGATACATTGTCAAAATCGAGTAGAAATTTAGGCACCAGAACAAACGAGAGTTCATTTCTGCAAATATACAACAACCAAAGTATGATAAGGAAGACCCTAACAAATAGCCTCCTGAAAACTCGTCCAAGCCACAGGAAAAGAAGTCTCATGGGAAGATGAAGAAGGACATTGGAAAGTGGTGTGATTTCCACAAAACCCCTTGGCACAACACTAATGAATGTCTCTCAAAACAATCATTGGTGGTCGATATCAAAGAAAATGATTTGAACTCTGACTCAGAATCTAATTTACAAAATAATGGGAGAAGACAGATCATCGACACATACCCCACTAGTACTATCGCGACCACAAAAATTCAACCAGAAGAACCAACAAATCCTAAAGAGGGGGAGTTCCTTTTTCATTCACATATGTGGGTGAAAGGGACCCAACTACATTTTATTGTTGATAGCGAAAGCCATAAGAACTGCATCTCAACAGAGGTCGTCAAATAGTTGAGATTGTCGACAACACCACACCTATAGCCATACAACATCGGGTGGCTTCGCCAAGGATGAGACCTTTGTGTCAGCCAACAATGTTGATTGTCATACGACATACAACCCTTCAAGGATGAGGTATTATGTGATGTTTCCCTGCTAGATGTATGTGATGTTCTTTTGGTCCAACCATATATGTGGAAGCGCCATGTTATTTATGAGTCTCGACCCCATAGTGTCATTGTTACTCTGGGGGGGTCATCTCTATAGAATACCAAAGGTAGTTCCAACTACTTTTGCAAGGTAGTATCTCATACTACAAAATTCAACTTCTTCACATTCTATTCAAAAGGTGAATGAAAGAACACCACTGCAACCTCAGTCCAATCACCTTCTGTCCAACAGAAGCATGTCGAAAAGATTGAAGCAAAGCTCAAGGATTCCTTCTGCACACAGTCATCTCATGTTTCCAGGATAGTTAAAAGGATCCAACCCTTCCATCCACAGGGTCGTGAAAACCTTCAACAACCTAAGCAACACAACTTCTCCAACAAGGCAAACAAATCATCAAGATGCAGATTCAACAAACACTTTTCCCTTTCCCTCGGGCACGCAACACAATGGAGACCATTTCTTCCTAAGGAGGGAAGATTGATCCAGGTGGATATCGGTGGCCACCCACCTATTCCAACTAGCTCAAAACAATCTTCTTGCAATTTACTATTTTTTAGCAGTTTTTCGGTTCCTAAACTTCCAGGGTCATTTGAAGGCCCAAATGAAGTTTTTTAATGATATAACATCTCAATGATAACCAAAGGCTCTCATTGATCCCCCAAAATTAATCTTCTCGACGATACCTTTTCAACGAGCTATCGTGTGCCCCAAATAGAGATTGTATGCCAAAGTTACACCCCCAGGAAGTTGATACACCAAACTACCCAAAATGGGGTCCACAAAATTATTGGCTTTTTATCTTCCGGGGTTAGGTTTTTGGATTTTCTTTATGTCAAAAAGTCCTTTGGAACCTCATTTTAATATTCATCTTCTTGCGAATGTGAGTAGTCATCACATCTCTTCACATAGATAAGCTGCCACCATTCTAGCGAGTCTTTCACTCTGTATTTCTACAATTTTGTACATTTCGCTCATCAATAAAATTGTGTATTACTATATCTTTGTGTTTATGGTTGCATCTCTGATATATTTATGTTATATTATTGGATATGTGAGATATCTCTGTACATTTCTTTATTATATATTCTCTCTCATTTTGTGCTAAAAATAATCTCTCTCAGTTGGTTAATTTGAATCTATGTATGTTGTTATGGTTCTACACACATAATGAATGATATAATGAATGAAAGTTAAGTGGAATGGTTATAATAAATGCCTCCCTTGCCTTGATGATTGTGGAAACCTGGTTCCTGCAATCCCCATAGATGCCTCGGGTGAGACTTCACTTGCTTGTGGGTGATGCCAAAAGGGACGATATCTTAAGAGTTTTGTTAGTAAAATAATGTTGAATATCGAGTGTTCCCATGGCATTCCAACAATGAAATATATTTTTAATTCCCAATTCTTCTAATAAAAATTCTCTATAATTCCTAGGCCTCAAAGAAGACAACCTTGTATCAATGTTGAATGTTGTGGCATCTTCCTCAATTTTCAACTCTATAGATGAATTTTCTACATAGGATAGAGGCCTTCATTCCTCTCACTGCCTATTTCTCCATGGAAGATTTGTAGTTATAACTACAATCAACTTTAATACCAATGTGCTTGTAAGACAGAATTACCTCCAATCTACAATCAAATTCAAGCCCCCTATTCTTGTTAAAAGGAACCACCTTCAATGGTAAGTAACTATTAACATTACCTTTATTTTCTACATTAACTTTCACTTCAAATTAAGTATACAATTTGTCACTGACATCAAAAAGTCTTTAGAGACTACCTTAATATTGTTTTCGATTACACCCAAGTGCATCTCCACTAAATTAAATTGAAAAAAAAATGTTTTTTTTTTTTAAATTCATAATATTAATAATAAAAAACCAAGACTTAACTCTCTTATATATATAGTGATGATGATGGTTAACATCCAGTGACCACAAAAAAGTAAGAGATTACTTGGATTTATTTAAAATGTTATTTTCATGCTTGAAAAAATATTAATAGAAGAGTTTCAAGATCACTAAAGTTTTGATGACTTAGAAGGTTAGTATTGTGACAAATATTTTGAAATTGAGATTTAATTTGGGTGTCTTTTTTAGACCAATCAAGACAAAACTCAATACTTTTGATCTTCAAGATTAGGATTAACCACCTACTTATAATATCTTTATTTTATTTTATCCTTTAATTCTTTATCCCACCATAAATTCTTCTCTTATTCCCTAATGATTTAGCCAAGACTTGGGTTGGTGATTTTGGCTAGAGTTCGGGAGCCTATTGTCATCCATATTGTTTATCTTGTTCTTGCACATTAAGTACCTAAAAGAATAACTTCTATGAGGAGGATACGATAGGGTGTATTGCCTTTAAGATTGTAAGTTATAAAATTATTTTGGATGTGCTCTATATCTTTCCCCATTCTCGAGAGATACTGCATCCCCAATCTTCACAAAAACTGAGTTTTTTCTTATCCCATAGCCAAAAGTGTGTTAATTTACAATTATTTTTAGGCTCATAATAAGTTTTCCACCCTCCATTTATCATTTTCTCAATGCTATACTTCCAATTGAGCTTGTCATGAATATCAATTCCAAGATACTTATATATATTGTTATAATAGACTAACATAAATCTATTTTAATTCTAATATTTAATATTTATAAATTTATATTTCATTTTTTTAACCTCTATATTTTTATTTTTATTAATTATGAAATTGAAATATAACCATTCTCTCAAACACATATATACAAAACACACTTTTGACAAAAAAAAAAATTCACTCAGGAAAAAACACTTTCACTGCTATTCTATTAAGAATCAAGTGAACCTTTCAAATACATATAGATCAATGAAGATGATGCTCTCTTTACAAGATGATGTTCTCTTTACAGTTTGACAAAAGTCTATAACCTTTTCTATCCATGATCCTATTGTCTTCAATCTAGAAAATGCTTTCTAATACAAAATATGAGAAGTTCATATCATCACAATATTGCTAACAAGTAGATCTAGAATATCATATGTGTACCCCTGTCTTTAGAACAAAAAGTATATATCTCTATAGTCAGATCTTTCTATATATTCCTCAAGAAAAAACCATCCAATAAAACACTCGAGAGCTTTTTTGAAAAGTGAATCTGCTTCAGAGTTAAATTTCCTGTCCACATGTATATATTTGATTCCATCAAAACTATCTTTTAATTTCCGAGGCATTTACATATATTAGATTCAAATTTGCTTTGTCATTTATCCAATCAATAGTCACTTTCGAATCTCTAGCCACCATCATCTTATTTGTAGATAAACTAGATGCGAAGTGTAAGAGACCCCATAATCTCATGATCTATGCTTTCATATTGTTTCCTTCACCACCAACAAAATGAACTCTAAAATACCAATATCACTTAAACCTACAACAACTACACCATAAAAAAAAACCTATATGAATATCATAAAAATAGACTGAATTGGAGTATCATCAAAATAAATTGAACACTTTTGACAAATTAACACGTGATAGCCATATATTTCTTATTTTTTTGAAGGAGTGAAAACCTTTTAACCTATCCATGTGGATCCACTCACAAAGTTAAAATTTCGAAGTATCACATTTCCTCTATTTTTTTTTGTGGAAGTGATATCAAAGCTAGTTTTTACCCTAATATTTTTAATAGATCCATTTTGACTGAGATTTTGTAGACAAAAGTTTTTAATAGATCCATCCTGACAGGGATCAAAGTTCTAGACGAGCATCTTGTAAGTAGAAAAACAAAATAATAAATCCATCTTTGACTGGTATCTTGGGGATCTTTTTTAATAGATCCATTTTGATCCGTGAGTGTAACCGTTTCGAGTCATCGAAGGGTCCACCAGCGAAGTTAACTGTTGACTTTTCTGCTGGACTCTCCATGACCAGAATTTACAATCCGGGTTAAGGGTGACACATTTTGACAGAGATCAGGTTAGGGGTGGCCCATTTTGACAGGGATCAGAGTTCTTGACGATGATTTTGTAAGTTGTCCCCCCAAAATTTAATAGATCCATCTTGATTGGGAAACTTGCATACAAATTTTTTTAATAGATTCATACTGACAGGGATCAGAGTCCTTGACGAGAATATTGTAAGTAGCACTAAAAAAATTAATAGATCCATCTTCACTGGGATTTTGTTGAAGAAAAAAAATTAACAGATCCATGCTGACAGAGATCTGGTGGAGAAAATTTTTAACATCTCCATAGGGATCTTGTGTACAAGATTTATTAGTGCATCCATCCGGTAAAAGAAAATAATAGATCCATTTTGACAGGTATATTGAAGACAAAATCTTTTGATGATCCATCGCCAAAAAAGTTTCAATAGATTCATCTTGACATGGATCTTGTAAGTATTAAAAGAAAATTGCACAGTATCTTTTTCTATCCCTATAGATGGGGACTCGGAAGCACAACATTTAATTCGATAGTCAGTACATTGTATAGAGTGATTGAGGTTTTGAACCCATATTGGCAAATCAGTCCGACATATTGGCAAATCAGTCCCCTAAAAATTTAGTTCGAAATTTAGAAAATTTCAGATTTGATTTAATTGATTGAGATTACATATTTATAAAGTTTAAGAAGTTTTTGAGGGTGTTGAATCCATTTATGCATTCAAAAACTTAATTTAAACAATACAAAAGCATGATTTCGTCAACAATTAAGTTATCAGATTTAAATGATTTAAGTAGATCTGAAAACCACTCAAAGACTAAAATATAAATCATTTTTAACCATTTCCTAACTATGGTATTTGGCTATTATTATCCAACACTTCTCCTTAATGGAGAAACTGATTTAATACAATAAAAATACATAACATGACTGCCTGTCTTAGTCTCATCTAGGCTTACAAACATTACAAATGACAATTCAAACAAAACCTTAAATTTTGTTTCAACTTATGTATGAGTGAATTTTAAGTCTTCATCTTTTGCTGAAAATTCCATGTTTCAATTTCTTATCCTTCATCTTTTTGTTGGTGTTAGTCATCAATTTAAAAATTATTTCAGATTGCCCATGCTTGTCCTCTTCAACTTTTTCTTCAAATAATTGTTTGTATGTGAAGTGCTACCACATATCATTCTTTGTTGTTTTCTCTTCACCATTGAGCTTTTGATCATGAATTTGCTGCAACAATTTCTTGAGGACTCCAATGCATACAAATTTTATTAACTTTTTCAATTTCTTCCTAGTCCATGATGTCATCAACAAATTCCAAATCTTGTTTGTAGGTGAATACTACAATGTCTTTTTCTTCTACAACAACTTTATTGTTTGACACTTCAATACATACTTGACTTCTTCAACTTCAGCGTGTTGTTCCCAAATGTCAAAACCCACAATTTTTATTCTTTTCATTTTTTTCTCCTGCTATGTAATTTGTTTATTTGCAATTATAATAAACCATCTACATGCTCCTCTTGAATGTCGTTTACAAGATATATCGCTGGCTAAGTTGAGCTCAGAATGAAATGCAGATGATGTTGTACCGTCTAGGAACATCGTGACCAAATCCTGAGATTATGCAGAGAAATCTCCACGAGGTGAAAGAATCACCGATGGGGCCGTCAAGATGAAGTCTCATGCGTATCCTCGTTTCTTTCCAACCATGCTTTGTTTGAAGGAAAAAAAAATCTTGTTTTTTCTTCGGTCACACTTTCTCATTCAACTTTTTCTTTAAAAAAAAAAATCCTGTTTTTGCTTGTCAAACTTTTTCATTCAACTTTTTCTTATATTTAAGTTGATAGCGTCCCTGGAAAGTGACAGATTCAACAAGCTTTTAACCAGAAAAATACAATGTATGGATGGGATTCAACTTTATCTTAGATGTAATAAGAAATATGTAATATATGGATGGGATTCAGATTCTCTTATTCAACTTCATCTTATCTTTATAATAACAAATGACCTCGTCTAAAGGTTAAATGTTAATTTTTATATTATTTTTTTGTTGATCACAGTTTTTCAGATTCTGTAAATTAATTATTAGCACATCTTAATTTTATATTATTTAAATTATATGTTTTTAAGATTAAACACTCTCAAAAACTTCAAAATGCTCATATATTTTTTCAATTAGTGAAATCTACAATTCCATCCATTCATCATTAAGAATTTCTGATCAAAATTTAAACCAAACTTTGTAAAAATAAATAAAAACTTAAAATATTTAATGCTTACAGTGTATCATAAGAAATTTATGTTATATATAAAAAATAAGATCCACACTGTTACACCAGTAACTATTATATTGTGTGCTATTAAAATGGACTGGTAAGTGATAATGGTTGGACAATATTGTTACAAATATAATTTTTATTGTTCATATTATGAACTGATGAACAGAGATCCTTCGTGATTATGTATACCAATAACTATTATATTGTGATATTTAAATGGACTGATAAGTGACAATGGTTCCACAATATTGTTACAAATATGATTTTTGTTGTTCATATTATGAAGGTATGAGTTATTAGGTTTACTCTTGTTGGTTATATTAACATATTGTCTAATCATCCATTTAGTAAGACTTTGATGACTTTGATGCAATTTTCTTTTTGATTTAAGTGAGTTTGGGGAATGGTATTTTTAGTCTAATTAAGTTTATATTTATATGTATTAAAAACTAAATAAAGATAAAATTGTTATCATTATCAATTTGTGTGTGTATATACTGATTTTATTTGAAGATAAACACATTATTTTATCATAATCATATCTCAACAACACACAAAATTAAGAGATAATTTAGTTCTTATCCAATAACCTTCTAAAATCATTCAATACCTACAGGTTTGGATGCAGTGGGAAGGGTGATGACATTTGAAACGGGTTAGAAAACGTGATGCCACACAGTTGTGAAGTGGAGGCCTGGAAGTTGTAACGCTCTGCTCTCTGTCAGAGATTAATCATTTCACCGCCTGGATAGCGGCGGATTGGTGGTCGTCTTGACCCTTCAAGACTCAAAGATTTAATTACTCTAAACGATGGCCGCCTTAACCTTTGAAGGCAACGCGATTCTACCACCGCCTTCATTAAATTTTATCGTTTCTAAAATCGTAGGGGCAATTGGTGTTAGTATAAATAAATGAAGAACGGATTGTAAATGCATGGTGATATGAAGAATCACATTTTTGAATTGAAGCCGTTTTGAATTCTCTCTGTGGAATTTCTGAAAACATTTTCGAATTGAATATGTTAATCTTGTGTACTTTGCGTTTATGATTTCCTGTTATTGAGTTAGTAAAATCCTTTTATTTCTTGATAAAATTCGTTTTGAGCAAACACAGTAATTTTTTTGGTTTTACCGATTGCGAACCAGGTTCCATATTCATTCCAAGTTTATTTGTTGGAGCATGTATGATCTGGAAAATCATTTTAAATAAAAGTTTGCTATTTCGGCATTCAGAGTTTACTTATTAAAAGTGCGTGGAGTTCTTTAGTCTCAAAACCCCGACACCGAAGCGGTGGGCCCACACCCTATTTTCATTTTGCGATTCGACAGTCATCGTGTCATTTTGTTTTGTGCGTCAGGTGTTAGCATACCCCGAACCCCGAAACCCAATATTGCTTGGGCCCCACACCTCTTTCGCGATTCGACAGTCATTGTGTCATTTTGTTTTGTGCGTCGGGTGTTAGCAAACCCTGAACCCTGAAACCCGATATTGCCTGGGCCCCACACCCTATTCATGATTTCGCGATTCGACAATCGTTGGGGTGTTTTGTTTTGGGTTGAGTGTTCATAAACGCCGAAACTCCGAATCTTGATTGACCCCCGATTATTCACATTTGGTATCAGAGCTAACAGTGTATTCTATTATTGCTTAGTTCATTGCAGTTTATTCCTGTTGGTGCCAAACTTTATTTTCTTATTTTTCTCCGTGAAGGTTTATTTGATTTCTTTCAAAATTTTTATAAATGGCTCTGTCTGGTAGTAGCTCTTCTCAGATGCAGGTTCCTATACTAAGAGAGAAGTCATATGATACTTGGTATATTCGAATGAAGATGATTTTGCGTTCTGAGGATTTATGGACTTATGTCATTGATGGTTATGCTGAGCCAGCTGATGTTGCAGCAGAATTGGCTCTGTCTAATGCTGACCGTGTTTTGCTGAAGGAAAACAGGAAGAAGGATAACAAAGCTCTTCGATTAATCCAGCAAGGGTTAAATGAATCCATTTTCATGAAGATTGCTAGCGCTGCATCTTCAAAGATGGCTTGGGACATTCTTGAAACCAGTTATCAAGGTGTGTCCAAGGTGAAGACAGTCAAGTTGCAAAACTTAAGAAGGGACTTCGAAAATCTAAAGATGAAGGATAATGAAAGTGTTGATACTTTCATGACTCAAGTGATGAGTGTTGTGAACTAGCTCAGGCAGTATGGAAATGATATTGAAAATAAAAGAGTTATTGAGAAAGTGTTGAGAAGTTTGCCCAAGAAGTTTGAACTTGTTGTTGTACCCATAGAGGAATTTAAGGATTCAAGTCAAATGCAAATTGATGAGTTAACTGGTTCTCTTGTTGCTCATGAATCTAGGATATCTAGATATGAAGAAGGATCATTGGAGCATGCCTTCAAATCGCAACTGCATATTACTAGAGGCAAAGGCAGAGGAAGTTCTTATAATTGTGGAACATGAGGTTGATTTTCTCGTCGAAGGGACAACATAACTGAATTAGAGTCTGAGCAGAAGTTCCAACAGAATCCTCCTAATTTAAGAGGGAGTAGCAACAAACCTTAGCAGCAAGAAAATCAGAGGTATGATAAAACTAAAGTACAATGTTATTATTGTAAGAAGTTTGGGCATTTTGCTAACAAATGTTGGAAGAAGCAAGCAGACGCATGAAAACAGTCTGTACATATCACAAATGAGTCTGAGGATCATTAAAATCCCGTGTTCTTGACTTGTAATGTCACTCAGGAAAGTGCTAATGATATTTGGTTTTTGGATAGTGGCTGCAGTAACCACATGACCGGTAATAAGGATTTATTTTCATTTATTGATAATAGTATTCAGTCTGAAGTAAAACTGGGAAATGACTGTAAGGTTACAGTCAATGGTAAAGGTGTAGTTCCAGTTTACACTAAGAACAATCAGAGAAGAAATATTGATGATGTTTACTTTGTGCCTGGTTTAAAATGCAATCTTATTAGTGTTGGACCACTGATGGAGAAAAAGTACAGAGTATTCTTCAAGAACAAGGTATGTACAATCTATGATAAATTACCCAGCAAACAGTTGATTGCAAGAGTAGAGATGACCAAGAATAGAATGTTTCCACTTGTTATGAGAAATGATTTGAGTGGTTCTTTGAATGCTTATAAAGCTAGAAGTTTAGATGAATCTTGGTTATGGCATTTGAGATATGGTCATTTACATTTTGGTGGCTTAGATCTGTTACATAAGAAACAGATGGTAAAGGGGTTACCTTGTATTCAACAACCTGCAAGATCTTGTGAGAGCTGCATACTTGGAAAACATCACAGAGAGAAATTTGTTTCAGGTGTTTCCTACAGAGCAAAAGCTCCATTGGAAATTGTCCACACAGATTTATGTGGACCCATGCAAACACCTTCTTTAACTGGCTGTGTTTATTTTATGACTTTCATTGATGATTTCAGTAGGAAGCCTTGGTTGTATTTGTTGAAACATAAATCTGAAGCCTTTGATGTTTTCAAAAGGTTTAAGTCTTTGGTTGAGAATGAGAGTGGTTGAACCATTAAAATCTTAAGGTCTGACAGAGGAGGTGAATACAAACTAAATGAATTCATTGAATTTTGTGATCTTCATGGAATTAAAAGGCAGTTCACTGCTCGATATAGTCCACAACAGAATGGGGTGGCTGAAAGAAAGAATCGAACCATCATGGACATGGCTCGAAGCATGTTGAAAGAGAAGCATCTTTCAAATGAATATTGGGGAGATGTAGTTCTTTGCTCTGTTTTTATCTTGAATAGAAGTTCGACCAAGACCGTGAGGGATCATGTACCTCAGGAAGCTTGGGATGGTAAGCCTTGCAATGTTTCTCATTTTAGAATTTTTGGATGTGTTGCATTTGCGCATGTACCTACAGAAATGAGGAGGAAGTTGGATGACAAAAGTGAGAGATGTATCTTTGTTGGATACAGTGAAGAGTCTAGGGAATATAAACTCTATAATCCTATCACCCAGAAATATGTAATCAGTAGATATGTTCAATTTAAAGAAGATGAAGCCTGGGATGGAAGTATTGACAAGTCAATTTCAGAGGGAGATGTGTTACCCCGTGAAGATGATGATGGAGCTGAGCAGGCCAATGGAGATGGACAGATGGTTCCACATGCACATACACCTGCAGCAAGAAGTCCAACAAGGCAAGCACCAGATATCAACCCATCTCAATTTAGAACGCCAAGAACTCATGAGCGTGGTGTGCCATCTAGACATGGTGGACATCAATCAGATTCACAGGTAAGTAGTGAATCAAATCCCACTTTAGCTTCATTAAGAAACATATTTAAATGACAAAATACTAGAAGCTTAAGAGAATTGTATGATCAGAATGAAGAAGTAGATCAGATTTCAAATTTTGCATTAATGGCATGTGATCCTGTAAGTTTTGATGAAGCTGCTAAAAAGGATGTCTGGATAAAAGTAATGGATAAGGAGATTGATTCCATTGAAAGAAATAACACTTGGGATCTTGTCGATTTACCTGAAGATAAGAAGAGAATTGGTGTTAAGTGGGTTTATAAGACTAAGATGAATGCAAATGGTGAAGTTGAAAAGTACAAGGCAAGACTTGTAGCTCAGGGGTTTAGTGAGCAACTCGACATTGATTACAATGAAACCTTTGTTCCTGTAGCAAGGATTGACACAGTAAGGATGGTCTTAGCTATTGTAGCTTAGTATAAATGGATCATGCATCAGATGGACGTCAAGTCTGCATTCTTAAATGGATATTTGGAAGAAGAGGTTTATGTAAGACAACCTCCGGGTTATGAGATTGACAAGTACAGAGATAAAGTTTACAAATTAAGAAAAGATTTATATGGATTGAAGCAAGCATCCAGAGTTTGGTATAGAAGAATTGATGAGTACTTGATTAGTGTTGGATTCAGCAGAATTCCAAGTGAACCAAATCTGTATACAAAGGTAAACCAGAATGGTAAAATTTGGATTGTGTGTTTGTATGTTGATGACCTGATTTTTACTGGAGATCTATCTATAGATGATTTTTAAAATGCCATGAAAATAGAGTTTGAGATGACTGATTTAGGATTGATGAAGTATTTTCTTGGAATTGAAGTAGATCAATCTGATGATGGCATTTTCATTTGTCAAACTAACTATGCAAATGAAGTATTGAAAAGGTTTAGAATGTTGAATTGTAAACCAGCTGCAACACCTATGGCAACTGGTATTAAACTCAACAAGTATGACGAGGGATCATATGTTGATCCAACTCTGTATAAGAGGCTGGTTGGAAGCCTTATGTACTTAACAACAACCAGACCTGATATCATGTTTGCTGTAAGTTTGATTTCAAGATTCATGGAGACTCCGAAGAGTACTCATTGGCAAGCAGGGAAGAGGATCCTAAGATATGTTGTTAGAACAACTAACTTTGGTATCCAATACATATCAAATTTAAACTTTGAGCTGATCGGATATATTGATAGTGATTTTGTAGGTTCCATTGATGACAGGGAAAACACATCTGGGTATGTGTTCAGTCTTGGATCTGGAGCAGTGGCATGGGCATCAAAGAAACAACCCATTGTGACTCTATATTCTACTGAGGTAGAGTATGTTGCAACAGTTGTAGCTACATGTCAAGTTGTGTGGATGAGAAGAGTCTTAAATGAATTGTTGCATGAACAAAATGATGCAACCCAAATTGTCTGTGATAATAAATCTGCCATTGCACTGTCAAAGAATCACGTTTTTCACAAACAGAGTAAGCACATTGATACAAGGTATCATTTCATTCGAGAGATGGTAAATGGCAAAGAAATTTCAGTTCAGTTCTACAGATCTGAAGAACAATTTGCAGACATATTTACGAAGTCTTTGGGAAATGAATTATTTAATATCCATAGAAAAAATATTGGGGTTTGTAAGCTGTAAGGCATTGTTTATAGCAATTTTGTTTTACTTGTTTTAGTTTGTTTGGCTCGGAAATGATTAAGAGGGAGTATGTCAGAGATTAATCATTTCACCCCCTGGATAGCGGCGGATCGGTGGCCGTCTTGATCCTTCAAGACTTGAAGATTTAATTACTCTAAACGGTGGCCGCCTTAACCTTTGAAGGCAACGAAGCCGCCTTAACCTTTGAAGGCAACAAAATTCTACCACTGCCTTCATTAAATTTTATCGTTTCTAAAATCATAGGGGCAATTGGTGTTAGTATAAATAAACGAAGAACGAATTGTAAATGCATGGTGATCTGAAGAATCACATTTTTGAATTGAAGCAGTTTTGAATTCTCTCTGTGGAATTTATGAAAATATTTTCGAATTGAATATGTTAATCTTGCATGCTCTGCGATTATGATTTCATGTTATTGAGTTAGTAAACTCATTTTATTTCTTGATAAAATTAGTTTTGAGCAAACACAGTAATTTTTTGTTGGAGCGTGTATGATCTGGAAAATCATTTTAAATAAAAGTTTGCTATTTCGGCATTTGAAGTTTACTTATTAAAAGTGCGTGGAGTTCTTTAGTCTCAAAACCCCGACCCTGAAGCGGTGGGTCCACACCCTATTTACATTTCTTGATTCGGCAGTCATCGTGTCAGTGTCATTTTGTTTTGTGCATCGAGTGTTAGCAAACCCCGAAACCCGATATTGCCTGGCCCCACACCTCTTTCGCGATTTCGTGATTCAGTCATCGTGTTTTTTTTGTGCGTCGGGTATTAGCAAACCCCGAACCTCGAAACCCGATATTGCCTGGGCCCCACACCCTATTCACGATTTCGCGATTCGGCAATCGTTGGGGTGTTTTGTTTTGGGTCGAGCGTTCGTAAACGCCGAAACTCCGAACCCTGATTGACCTCCGATTATTCACACTCTCCACTATCCATCTCCCCACTGTCTACTCAACCTGCAAACTGTTTTTCCTGGCTGGTCGTTTTCGTATGGTATAACAGCTGTATTATATCTGCACCAATAGCCCATTGTAGGGTTGATGTTGTGCGAAGAAGGCGACTAGTGAGGCGGATAGCAAAGTCATTGAGAGCACGATGCCATTGAGGAAGACTCTGGGAAACCGGAGACACTACCTAAAATCTGGATCAAGGACAATTAATAGCTTATGTGCATATATATGACATTCAGGTATGCCACCTCTGTTTGTTTTCTATTTTGTGCTCCAGCTTCTCTCTTTGTTTTCTACTCTGGGCGCCTCCATTCTCTGTATCAAGCTTCTGCACATTTCAAATAGGAATTTTCAAAGTAGGATAACGAATTAGTTTGAGTATTTGTAACGTACAATCATACTTTTCAGAAGCCATGTACAGATAAATGGATTTCCTTGAGGCATGTAGAATCTATACATATTCAGATCGCCAGTCTGCCAAATCAAAATCGAATTGCTGGGTTTGGGATTGCATATGTGGATGATATGCAATCAAATACATTTCAAACATGATTTCCAATAACCTCGCCTCACTTCACTGTATGCAAAAATAATTACAGTTGTATTTAATTTCTTCAATCTCCTCTGTTCAGTTTCTTATTCTCCTAAATATAAATATTTATGAAACTATTTTATAACCCCTTCCATGATCTATTGCAGCCGTTTATGATGGTCGATGTCATTGAACGTTTTGTTATTTTTAATTTTAATTTTTAATTTTTTTCAAGTTTATAACATTCTAACATTCTAGGTTTTTAATTTTTTTTTTTTGATATTTTTTCAAGTTTTGTTTAAAATTTACTTAGAAATTTAAAAAATTGTAAATTTTGGTGGTTGAGATTACATATTTTTATGTATTAAAAAGATAATTTAACCAATGTAAAATTGTAATTTTGTCATAAAAAATATAGAACTTTTAAACTATCCCTTATATTCCTTTAATAATAATAATATTCTATTTTTAAATTATATATATGGCTAGAGAAGTAATTGGACCAATTATGTTCTTGTTGACAAACATTTGGTTTATCCTTATATTTATTATAAATTTGTAAATAATTTTTTTTTATATAGATGTGATATTAATGAATTATAATTCACAATGTTATATTTAATAGTTATTTTATAATAGCTTTGTTTAAACATTTGATTTTTTGAACTTTTTCGTTGGAATCCGACAAAATAGATATCCGTGAAATCCCTAGTTTCTATTGTCTGAATTGCATTTTCGAATGCATAAATGGATTCAACACCCTTTGGGGCACTCGAATTATACATACTCAATCACTCAAATTTGGAGTTCCAATAATTTTTGGTCCGATTTCGGACAAAATTGATCGGAAAATATGCTCGTAAAAATGCCAAAAAGTTGAATGTTTAGACTACCCATTTTATTATAATTGTTTTGGGAGATGTAGATCACTTAGCGATAGAGTGCACTCTTAAGGCATTCTGTGTGTATCCGACATGGGATCTCACGGGTGTGGAGGTTATAGTGGTGGGACTGCAAAAACAATTATTTCATTATAATTAATTTATTACTTTATTAAAAAAGTTATATATGATATTAATAAAAAATTTAGAGAAATTTATAATTTTTTTTAATCTAAAAACACACATATTTATCTATTATGTGCACAAAATTTACATCATATCTATTATGTGCACAAAATTTACATCATCTCTCTCGAAGAATCTGCCAAAATGGACACCAGATCCATACCCTAGCCAAAAATTTAGTGTTTCATGTCTGAATCACTAGGTTTTGTAGAGAAAATAACATCTTTGTCCAGAGTCTTGTTTGAAACTACTTATAGCTAAATTAACCAAGCTAAAATTGAAGACATATTATTTAGTGTTATGGCTATGGCTAGCTTGAAACCTAATTATAATGGAACCATTTGACAACACTTTGATGAACCAATTAACATTGAACATCATCCATGGGTTGTGTTTTGAGTGGCTTAGTCCTGAGCTTCGTTTCCAACACCGCTTCGTCCACCTCGCCCACATCCAGCTTTATTGGACAAATCTTCAAACCAAGTGGACTTGGAGCGCCCTCATCTTTGACCTATTGCGTAGGCTTCTGACTGGCACACGAAACCTTAAAATAAATACCGTATTGATATTGACAGAAAATGTTCAATTTCCCTTCCAAGATGCGAATTGCATGCAGAAAGTACACCCGCTCCCTCCTGGAACTATACAGAGCCTACTTGACCATGGATTTCACAATCCAAAATGTCTCAACAATCTTGAAATATTTTGTTTCCTTCATTCTAGAATAACAATCTACCTAGTCATGTACTTCCTTTAGAATTTCTCTATCTAACATGTCCAGCCTCTGAGCCCAAACCTCTTATTCCACCTCTTCCTCTGAGCACAATGCTTAAAACATGTTCCTTGCCTCCCATGTCTCTTAGGCCACTTGTGTATTGGCCATCGACCCCTATGAAGTGGATGCTTCCTTATCATGCATCCCCCTACACCTAACTCTCCCCTTCCTGCCCAAATATATGGCCATTTTATGGACGATTCCCACCAAAATGCAATCAAAACCTTGTGTGTGATACCAACGAAACCTATCAATGAACAACATCAACTTCCCAACTAGTTCTACTCCTGCCCTAGAAATGAACGAAATGGAGTTCGGGTCTAAACCTTGATTCACTCCATGGTGGTTTTCCCAAACTACCCTATCACAACCAAGAAAACTCTGCACATCAACTATCTTGTTGGTGCCAACTACTCTGGATATAATCATCCATAGGTGTGCCATCATGAGCCAAATGCTGGTTTCGACCATCATCCCTGAATGATGTCACTTGATCATCCTCCCCTTCTCTTCCTAAAGATTCGTCATATTAGAAAGTAAATGTTGTGTCCTAGCTTTAGGCCATGGAATCTCTAGCTGAGTAACCATCATAATGCTACATGATCCAAATGGATGAAACCTCACCAACTCCATTGTTTGATACCACCGCAAATGTAACAACCACCTTCTCTTTCATTTGAACAAGTGTACCCTCTTATCTTGCTCTCTTTTCGGGTGATGGTTTCACCATGCGAGCTTGGGCTGTCCTGACGACTAGCACTGTAACATCCCCAGACCCCTATTGAGAAATGCCACACGAAAAATTCCGACTCTGATACTAAAATAATGAATGAAAATACTATGCAATTTCATAGATTAACACAAAATAATAGCAACTATATACGTCCCTGAAGTCTAGAGTAGTCAGTGAGGGAGTGCGCTTTTAAGGCACTCTGTAAGTGAAAGTCACTGGTTCGAAACCCCTGGGGACACCTCAAATCCAACCATGTTAAGGGTTAGTGCGGTCCAGGCCGAGTGAGATCCTTGGGTGACTTTCACGACTTAGATGCCCTTGGGTCGTGGCATCTCAGCTAAGGCAGCCCCTTGCCAGTGAAAAGGTTCAGGATTACCAAAAATGAAAAATAACAACTATATACATATATAGCATATACAAAAAACCCACGAGAATAAACAAATAAATATTAACACAACACATAAATTAGAAAAAACTAGACACTTATCTTTGGTAAAAAAAAACAATTGTGTGTAGAGCTTCCATGTTCCTCCCAACCTTAGATCACACTGCTCTTAACTCTCAGTAGTGGGTCACCCCCGAGCTGGGGCTACAACTCCACCTGGGTAAAGGATTCCCGACCAGGCTAAGTCTCTCAAATAACAATAAACTCAGACATAGGTGCTAAATCAAATTAACAACATACAGTCCCTCATTCCTCACATGCTTCTCCCACCCCAGGAAGTGTGTCCCATCTCTGCTCAACAGTCCTCTGACTTCCCCACTTCCTTTATGGGGCTTCAACAACAAGTTGGACAAGAAGTCTCAGAGCCCTCTAGCTATAGCTTGGTGATCAAAATCTGGACCAGGGGTCAAATTTTAGCCCAAAAATCAACGTTCTCGGAATTGCCCCAAATCGGACGTGAGAGTAGCCCTCGTCGTCATGAACCCAACGCAATTCGTTTCGTCTCAAACAGACATCGGGAGCGAAAGATATAGCGATCTGTTCGAAAAGTCAAACAGGTAAAAAAAGTGCTGACTGGGCAGTCCGTACAGTCCGTACGGCCACGTGGCAGGGCCGTACCATCATGATGATGTGGCAAATGTCGGTTGGATGATCGTTGGCGAGTAGCATGATGACACGTGTCCGTTTATGGGCAAATAATATGAGGACACGTGGCCCAATCGGAGGGCGCCACGTGTCCCCTCATTTTTGGCTATTTGGTTTAAAAGTTTGGCAGCCGTAGGATTCGAACCGGCGACCTCCCCTCTTGCAAAAACCTTAACACATTTCCGCTAGCCAACTTTCCGCCACTTGTTCTTTGTTAAGGAGGCGGGAAACATTATATTTAATGTGGTATTTTGTTTTATGTGGAAAAAGGGGCTTAAGCCCCGACCCACGGTTTTCGTTACAAATGTAATATGACCACAGTTTTTGTTGGCGCGCGATTGTAATATGGTTCCATTACAACCATAGTTTATACCATATGTTATATACGCATACAACATTGTATTACAATTAAAATGTGGCGCGGTTAAACCAAAGTTTTGTAACCATATGTTTTAAAATGGCGCGGTTATAACATGCGCGTGGGTTTTAAACTAAACCACGGTTTTTGC
>ML777219.1:1389369-1419536 GCA_009831015.1 Picea engelmannii | reverse complement strand
AGCATTTACAAGAAGATACATGAACTTAACACATAAGTTTATTTTGCATATTTATACACATGAAGCAAGGTCCTGTAAAGTTTATTTTAATGAAGTAGGGGTGCTTGCATAGCATAAAAAGTCAGCCTTCTATTTTCAGATCACTTGGCACCTTGGGAAATCAATCCCCAATAATTCCCTCACTTGGAGAGAAAGATCATAGGCTTGACAACCCAATTCTTCAATGTCCTACGGGCCTGACAACTTGCCTCTTCAATCTAGATCCAAATATTTCTTGGGTATAGGTACAGGTACTAGCAACATGAAGGTATAGATGTCAGTAGTATGGAGGTGGTGAGGTGAGAAAAGGATAATGTAAATATGGTCAAAAGAACTAAATCCCCCCAATTATATTTTCATGTTCCCAAATTGATACTTGTCATGTTGGGAACTAGCTTGGGTCCACATGGAATACGTTTCCCAACATAGGGACTTAGAATAAACAAAATATCCATACTTTATACTTTTATATTAATAAAATATTCCTTTGGGCTTAAGCCCCTTTTCCCCAGAATCTTAGCCCCCCCTTTCCCATTTTGGTGGATTTGATCCCGCCATACACTTTTACATGGTTGGTCTGTAGCAGTGATGTGTTTTTATTAAAATCTCGAGTGTGATTACATTTTACAAAAATAAACTCGTTGGCATTTCAACTTCTGACTCACCAGCCTAATAACCACAAAGGCACCCTGGCCTCAAAATAAATACATACAAAGGAACTCTAGCCCCAAAGTGTCCTGGCTCACCAACCTATATGTACAATTAAATTTATGATTACAATGGGGTTCGACCTAGGGGTATTACATTCCCCTCCCCCTTATTTATGCACCGTCCTCATTGCAATATATACACATATACAATCAAAAGTTCAAAATTCCTCAAACATATGTGGATACTTTGTTGGCATAGCATCCTCATGCTCCCAAGTTGCATCCTCAGGACCGTACCATTTGGATAGTTTATCCATCACATACATCAAATGAAAATAATCCTCCCATTTGGATGGTTTATCCATCACATACATCCTTAACATGTCTTCTATCACTTGATTCACCCTTTTTGTTTTCCCATCTGAGTTTGGATGATAAGTTTTTCTAAAATTCAGATTTGTTCCAAATCCCTTGAATAATCCCTTCCAAAAGTTTGATGTAAATTTGGGATCTTTGTCAGATACAATTGTCTTAGTCACACCATGTAGCCTAGAAATTTCTCTCATATAAATATCAACAATGTTAGTTTCCTTTGTGAGTGAGCTTCATTATAATAAAATGGGTAGCTTTAGTAAGTTTATCCACCACTACCATGATAGAATCATGTTGCTTGTTTGTTTTGGGGATCTTGGTGATGAAATTTTGTAGCATTAAGAGTCACCCTCTGACTGCAAGAGGATAAGCCTAGTACCCATCAAAACAAAGGGTAAAATGGATTAAAATGATTTGAGTAGGTGGATCAGTAAGATTTTAGAGAGAGGAAAATATAATAGAAATAATTGCAGATTAGTCCTCGACCATTAGGCTATGGAGTCATAAGTATCATGAATAATGAAGGCATTTAAACTGCCTATCATAAAAAGGATTTATGTGGTGATGAGGAGGAAGAAGACATAAAATGACTGAGTCTATAACCATGAAATATGGGAAATATGACAACAGATCCTCTACCACCTCAGAAATCCATAGATCGGAGAGATGATACACCCAGAAAAGAAGAAAAAAAGAAAGGTCTGATGAACCGTGAAAGATGGGCATGATGGAAATAGATCCTCCATCACCTCAGGAATCCATAAATCAGAGAGATTACATCCAGACAGGAAGAAAAACATAAATTATTTGATGAACCATGAAATATGGGCATGATGGCAACAGATCCTCTATCGCCTCAGGAATCCATAAGTCAGAGATATTACATCCAAACAAGAAGGAAAACATAAACTATCCGATGAGCCATAAAAGATGGGCATGGTGACAACAAATCCTCCATCGTCTCAGGAATCTATAAATCAGAGAGATTGCATTTAGATAGGAAGGAAAACATGAAGGGTTTGAGTGATAAATCATGAACATGGGCAAGATAACAACAAATCCTCCACCGCCTCAGGAATCCATGAATAACAGATATTACGACTAGACAAGAATAAACAGAACAACATGTAAACTAAGAAGACGGTCCAATAAAAAAAAAAATCAAATGAATCTTCAATAACATGATATTTACAATCCAATCCCTTAGGATTACAAACTAAAATATAGATCCCTGCTCCTAAAAACTCTCTCAGCTCTCCAGCCTCTGAAAAAACACCCCCCCTTTTACAAAATCTAAACTGGTCTATTTATATCAGATCAGTCCACCACTTCTAGGAGTGTAATCTGGACATCTCATTTAAATCTTTCGTCTATGCATATTTCTGTCAGACTATCTGTGTTTCTGCCTGTCAAATGCAAGCTTAGATCAATATGGGTCTACAAGACAAAACCGTCCCTCGTGGTACCTCGGGCTACCAGTTTTGTCTCCTCGGCCAAAGCTTTCATGCCTTCTACTTATGAACTGAGTTGAGGCTTCAACTACTAGTCCTTTTTCATTAACTGAATCCTCCTCGGGATCGGAGCACGACTTAACGCCTAAGGAGTGGCCACATGCTTCTCTCTAATTTGTCGTTATATAAGCACGTGATTGCGGGGCCGTCATAAGCGGTTTGGATGCACACTTCTTTTGAGCCCACAGTTCACCACCTTCCACCACATAGCTCTTTCATTATACCTTGGTTTCAATTGTGGGACCGCTCAAGAATTTTATTGTTCGAGCATGTTCCATCCCCACAATGAAGCATGGTCGTCGATCTGGTCGCAATCTATGATCTGGGAAAGCCCTGCTTTTTTTTCCACGCTACACTCTTGGATGGACCCTGCTTCCTTTTGTGAAGATCAATGACTCACAATTAATTTGGGAGTTTGGGCTTCAGGCCTTTTCAATGCATATCTCTTACAATCCTCTGAATTTTTGAACTCCCAAAGTGAGAGATCTGGTGGCGCATGGCCTCTTGTTTTGGACGACCTAGATTTACTTCGGGAGTTCAGGATTCGGGCCTTCAGGAGTCCTCTACTCACTCAACTTTTGATTTCTTTCTCCCGGAGCACGAGATCGCCTGACATGTGTCCCCTGCTAAAAGATCAATGGCCATGAGAGATTGAAGGCTCACAACTAGCATATACTTTAATTTCCTTTCTGACCCCCGCAATGCGAAGATCCTCGTTCATAGCGGGATCAATATACACGGTTGATATGTTGATCTAACAAGATCAACGATCTTGAGTGATTGCGGGCTCACAACTTGCAGAAACTTTAATTTTCATCTTGATCCCCACAATGACTCCCCACCGTCGATTTCTCTCCGATGAGATTTGACGGTCGTGACTTAATCTTGTTGATCTGATGGTTGGTCTTTCTCTTGCTCAGATCTTACAACTGAAAATTGAATCTGTTCGCCTGTTAGTATTTCAAACCCGAAAAGGACCGCTCTGAATGCTGCATTCTACTCATATCTTTTCCTGCGCAAACAACATACTTGACTGGCCTGACTTTATCAACCAGAAGATAAAATTTATAGGAAGGCATGAAAAAAGAGAGAGAGACTTGGCAGAGTTGCAGACCTAGGTCTCAACAATAACTGCATATGACCTATGTCAACTTTATGTGATAACAAAATCCATTGTTACAACTTTCCATTTCCACTCAAGGATGGGAAATGGTTGTACCAAACCAGCTAGGTGTCTATGGTCAGCCTTGACCTTTTTATATTCCAAGCACCTGACAATAAAATCATCAACTTATTTCTTTATTCATGGCCAATAATATTGGCTCTTAACAACTGCAACAGTTTTATGGTAACCTGTGTGGCCAACATAAGGAACATTATGTATTTATTTTAATATCATATTTTTCATTTCCTTAAAATTTGGCACATAAATGTTACCTTTGTACATGAGAATTTCATCCTCTTTTATCTCAAAATTCTCAATTTTCTGCTGCAAAATACCTTGCTATAATTTTTCCTTTAATTACATGTACTGTAGGTTTGATTTTGCAACCTCTAAAATTCCATCTTTCAAATCTGATCTGTACATGATAACAGTTGTAACATGCATCTCATGCACTCTCATGCTGAGTGCATCAACCACATTGCTCTCTTTACCCTTGATATGCTCTATATCAAAGTCATACTCGCTAAGGAATTCCAACCACCTTCTTTTCCTGACATTCATAGTTGGATGTCCAAATAAATATCTCAGACCACTATAGTCTGTCTTCAACTCAAATATTTTCCCATCAGGTAGCGCCTCCACATCTTCAAGTCATGCACTATGGTTGCCAACTCTAAATCATGAGTAACCTAACGTCTTTCATAGAGGACGAGTAGGCTAGTCCTCTATCGCTAGCTGCTTGTTAGGCTGACTGTACGATAAGACTACCTTAGTCGCCAGAACAACTCTTCCTATAAATCTTCATAGTGGAGTGCTACCCCGAAAAGAGTGTTTGTTGTCTTGCCTTTCTCTCTTTCTTGGACTGGAGGCAGGTAGCTTAAGAGTTAAGGGTATGGCCTTGATTCATTTCCTCCTTATTGTTGAATAACAATACCTATTGGAGAAGAAACAACAACCACAGCCCGAGATAGAGCCCTTGACCTGCCAGGTAAGCGTCTCTACTTTACAGACAAATATTAATTCTCTTAAGCAGGAGGATAGGATTCAATAGCCAGAGCAAATGACAGGAACTTGGAACAGATATTCATTGATTCGATTAAACAACTGTTGCAGGAACGAACACAGATCCTCATAAGTACTATCTCTCAACCTAGGCCACACTTAGACCTATTTAAGAGCTTGAAAAAACCTATCTAAATTGAACCAACATCTACTTGACTTGTCCCATCAACCCTCACCGACCTTTACCTATGAAATCAAACCTACACCCACCTAGGGTTAACCTTACCCGCATAGAACTATACCTAGAACACTTACCCACCAAGCAAACTTAAACCTTGTCTCTACTGAAACCTATGAAATTGAATTGGACCTAGAACCCACTTACTCCATAAAACCTATAGACATGCAAACTAGGCAGACCTACCACCTTGAAATGAAAACTAGGTCTACCTCCCAACTTTATTACCTTTGTCACTTTCACTAGGCCAACGCCTTACCTATAGAATTTGATCCTCTTGCATCTTCAAGTCTTTACACCCAGGGATTCATTTTCACAACCATTAAATAACTATCGATTTCAGGTCGATTGAACTAGGTCAACCTAACAGGGGGGAGGCTTCATTTCATCATTTTATCACCCACCCCAGTCATCAAACTTTACATTGAAGTAGTTAAAACCGATACCCGGGGCAGGATCACATCGAACTAACTCCACCAAACCATTAATCCCTAAGCATCATTGGTTTGTCTATACAAATTACAGAGGGACAGAGAAAATACCTAGGTAAAACATTCAATCATCATGCAATCACAGACATCATAAACGAATGGAGGAGTAGCCACCTTGTTCTCTCTCAATCTAGGTAGCAGCAGGCATCACAAGATTTATTGCTTAATCAGGAGGGAGTTTCTTCATACTCATTTCTATATACCATGCATGTTGCATCATGGAAATCACAGATAGATGTATCATATTTTTACTCTCATCATCACCAAGAGAAATTACCGGGAATTCCCTCATTTATTGTAAAGGTGTTTCGTATATAATGTGTGTTGTCATTTCTCCTTGTGAGAGTGATACATACATTATGTGAAGAACAGTGTACTCAGGCTACACGTCAAAGAGGTGTCGTTCTTGCTAGTACCTATTAGCTTGCTAGTTACTAGTAGGACTTCACCAACGATATACATTGACCAACCGAAGGGGGCAGAAAGGCCAGGACCGAGGAAACAACCAATTGGTAAGTTGAATGTTACATTAGTTATTTAAATACAATCAGATCTATTAGTGAAAGAAAGACCAATAAGTAGAGATGTTTGACTGTCCTAATGATTGATTCTTTAGACTATCTTAATAACCTATTTCTTAGACTTACCACCTAATTATAGATTATTGATACTAGCTTATATATATTCATTATACTGTCTAACTCTTATTGTTGCTTACCTCTCACTAGCTAGATCTATTGATTTACTTATCTATACAATGCATCCTTACCAATAGCAACAAGTAAACCTTTGAGAGGCATGTATAAAAAATTGAATAAAAACTACTACTTTAGCCCCTGATTTCTGCCTTAGCTACTTCGGTTTGTTGCTAGTGAATATCTCGTAAGTAATGCTAGTGATATTGTAAAGTGATATTGTAAGTGAATAGTCAAAATGTCTTTACAAAGGGTATGTCCGGGATCCATTCCAATCTAATCTTAAAGGTAAGTCAGGAGTACTCACCAGCGACTTAGGTAAGCGTAGTGATAATCCAACAAGTCATCTATCAAATAATGAATGGCAATAAACAAAAATTAATAGTTAGCCATTCCCTTGGGCTTAGTCATATGCACGTGTAATTAAATAGTCTTCGATAGTATTCGCATGCAGTAATAATATCTAGTTGCAGTAGGAAGACCTAGTTGTGGTGGGAATATCTAGTTTGAATTCTTTTCTAGCTAAGTAAGAAGTATGAATTATTTCATAGCGGTAGTAAGAAAGAACTACTACTCAGTTAAGTCCAGAATAGTAATAGGTATCGTTTAGGATAGGTAAGAGGTATCACTCATCAGGACAGGTAAGAGGTATCGCTTAGGGCAATCCATACATAATCTCTCTCTCCGGCGGGGGGTTGTCCAACATCAAAGAGTTCAAAGGCTGTCTCTTTATTGATCCAAGCTATAAAAGCTCCATCAAATAGTTCAAAGGATGTCTCTTGAAAGCTATAAAATAAATAATCTGAGGTCTGTGGTCATTGCAATTATCTGTGTAGTCCAATTAATAATAGGTATGTCCCACCTGGAGCACCGAGGAGAGAAAGCTTTCCTAGTTTGGTGTGAAGCCTCCGGTCAAATTGTCAATTTGTTGGTGAGTGGGGGCACTTTTTTTGTAGTGTTTGTTGTTGTTGAAGCCTAGACACCTAGGATAGACTACATGGCATCCTTTATAGACTGGCTTGTGATGACTTGTTGGAGCGTGGAGATCGATCCATTATAACCTCTTCCTAGCCTAGTTTTTCTATATATGAGATATTCTACTACCCTTGAAGAGAAGATATGGATATGATAACGGCTTGCTTGCTGCCCTCCCACCCTCCATAAGAAATAAGTCAGAAGCCAATGAATATTCACCCATCAGACAGATGAAACACGCAACTGCATATGAAATTGACAAACTGGCCCTTCAACTCACACCCGCATAACACAAATTGAATGCAGGGAATAGACATGAACAACCATGGGTAACTAGAACCTCCTCCACCATTTAGAACTATGATAGTTAAGCTCCTCCATTTATCACTCTTTTTTGGACCTCTAGATTTAGGAAGTATGAAGGATTAGAAAGTGAAGATTCTTGTTGTTACGTTTAATTAGGAAGAGGAATAAGAAGGAAGTGTAAGTAGATAATATGTCTTAGAAAGAAAAGACTAATAATACTATATGTAGTTGGATATCTTTTTTCCATTATAAAGTGGAGAGATAAAAATAGGTATTCTAGTTTGGATATCTTAGTCTCATTATAGATTTTAGGAAAGAATAACATATGTTTCTCCTAAAGAGGGGATGTATAGATTATTAATTGGATAGCTTAAACCTCAGTCTAGGTAGGCTCGACCATAGGAGCTGGTGATAGTGTAGTTATTTTTATAGATAGGAAGTAATAGTTGTTAATAGGTAGGAACCCTTATCATCTTTACAGAGAGAATCTTAGAGTAGACATACAACAATTAGAACAACAAGAGATTAGTAGGAATTGAATAACTGCTGAATAACTACAACTTCTAATACTAGAATTTGAATCCATTCATGATACTACTAGACTTTTGATCCATGTCAGACTAACTAAGTAAGACTGAACCACTCCAATCTAAGACTTAACTCCCATAACTCCTCACTAAGTCAGCAATCCTTAGGAACCATAACTCACACACAACCTATAACTACTGAAAACAGGAACCATAACTCACAACCACAAAAGCAACAGGTACAAACAAATAGTAGAGTCTCTAACAACAACAAGTATAAATATATATAACCTTTAACTAACACTGACTCACTAAATAACAACATTATCACAAGCTAGAAGCTATAACTCAATATAACTAGCTATGAAGAATAATCCTTATTAGATCTCTTCTTGCCTCATAGTAGTAGTTGTGGGGAAATAGTACTTGTAGCCAAATAGTAGAAGTAGTAGGAATAGTTTACGAGCTATCATGGTTGGTACGAGAGGATCCGACCCTGTAGTTTTCTTTCTACACACCATGCAGTAGAACCCAACCTTTAAGTCAGTAGCAGGCGGCCCCTTCACACCTCAAAGTAGTAACATGGTACCCCTGACCTGGGGAATACCAAAGGTGGAACTCTTACTTCTGCTCTCCTATTGTTGCAACTTCCGCTCTCCAATTCTTTATCCCAATTTTAGATACTTCATAAGGGCCCGTGTATCATAGAATTTCTTCCTAAGCCAACAATCAGGTGCAAATCCGACAAAAAATGGTTCAAATTCCACCCCTTGCTTTTAGTTACCAATTTGATTGACCGCTGCCTCCACTTAGTAGGTAGTAGCTGAGTGATGGTTTTCAACCACTCCACCAGGGATTAGAACAGCGGGGGATATAGGCTAGTATTAGAACTCTCTAGGATAACAAAAAGACTTACTCGGCACAAACCAAATTGTCTTGGTCCTGCAGGTAAAGTAATAGTAGTAGAAAAGTATTCTGGTAAGTAGTTCTTGCTAAGGTTAAAGGTTTTTCCTACTCCTTCGGGTAAATGGTTAGGAGGTTGAATCTTGTATCCAACTACAACTTAAAGCTAGGAGAGATATATGAAAAATGAGCTGGAGTAGGGTAAAGGTAAGAGTAACCCTTAAGGTACTATACTAGAATATGAAAAAATATGAGAAGACTCCATCCAAAGATCTAACATGATGTGATTCAAAACTTTATGCCATGTTCTTAAAAAGAGAATTTTGTCTTCTTAGTAGACTGACCAACCAACCAATCAGTCAAAGAAAGATAGGGGTAGTTTGAGTGCTCATATTTTCTTTGGGTGGGGTACAGCTGAGGAACGACCTGCACTAAGTTTAAAGGTATGTGTCCATGACCTCTGAGTAACCTCTTGAGATCACCAGAGATCGAAGCAGTCCCTGATAGAAGAGCAGAACCATACCGTCTCCCCTGACCGCTCTATGTCGATAACTCAGTTTTGATTGATCATCGAACTCTGGCTCGATATATTGCTTGCTCTTTCAAGTGATAATGCTAATCATCGGTGGGTGGTTAAAGTGAAT
The DNA here is from genome assembly GCA_009831015.1 of Picea engelmannii. NCBI lineage: Eukaryota > Viridiplantae > Streptophyta > Pinopsida > Pinales > Pinaceae > Picea > Picea engelmannii. The sequence goes on along the minus strand of ML777219.1, from coordinate 1,410,018 downwards.
CAAGTTTCTTTTCCATCTTCTAAAGCACACAAATGGATTAAGAGAGAAAATTGAGCATAACACCGGGATAGAGATAGAGTGGGAATAAATAGAGACACTAACCATTCCTATCTATAAGTTGACTTTGAACATGATGACACTTTGAACACACTTGCTATCCTTTATAGTGCTTTCTCAGTGATCTCTTGAGAATGATATCATCCTTGAGAGAAAATAAAAAAGTATCACGGGTGCATATCTAGGGATCTTGAGAAAAAGTAGGTACTTTTGGAGTTCAAAACGCGGTCTGACTTTCGCTCGGTCATTTGTATACTGGAAGAAAGTTGTGGGCAATCAATCTTCTAATCGGGGTAGAGATCTCAACTGTTTTCTTTAAGAACTAGGAATATCAAGAGCACTTGCTCTTAGACTTGAGCACTTAGACTTGTTAGAGAAAGCAAGAAATTACCATCTTTCTTTTGAGATAGATCATATTCGATCAAGCAAGATGTCCACACATCACTACATCAGTAGGGCCTCCCCCTCTCAAGCTATTGAGACCACTGATCATCATCATAATTCTCATCATCCCTTTTGAATCAAGGGAAAATCTTGTTCTAAGGGTTAGAGGAAAGATAGTACCAATTAGTGTGTTATATGTGTTATAAAGGATTGAAGACTTATCTGATGTTATAAGCGGGCCGGTGCGGGAATAATAGTAATTGTTGCCAAATTCGATATTCTATTAGTATAGCTTAAGATGTGAGCCGAAGGAGAAGCTTATCCAAAACCATATATAAATCATAGTATTGGGGAATTGGGATATGAAAAAGGAAGAGTTGTTGTTTTCAAGATAATAAAGGTTGATACGACTAGACTATCAAGTTGGTTTTGTTAGAGATCGGTTCAAACGGTATGAAATCAGGATTAGTTAGAGTGATCACTTGTGTTCTTGTGATCTTGCTCTTCAACACATTTGATTGATTCAAAGTAAGGGGGATAATTAGAACACACGTTGAAAATCGCCAAAATCATAGTATATGAATTCCTATGAGACCTCTCCTTCCCACCCTATACATTTAGATCGATATAGCTAAAGAGAAAGCAGTTTTCAATGAATTCATACTTGAACCCTATAACTACTATGAAAACAACCTAACCTTTTTTTCATTATTCTGATGATTCTTCTTCTTCTTCAGGAGCTGGGTTAGAGCAGTCAATCCGGGAGGAGGGATACTCTAACCTGATTGACCTTCTCCAACCCTAATTCTCAAGATCCCAGGCTCGACCTAGTTTTCGCAAGCATCTCATTTCAAATCCATTTTTCTCCCACCAATCACTTCTCTTCAATCCCTATGTAGCAATATTTGTTCTATTATGGATAAGGGGCCTGAAATGAGGGAAGAGGATCAAGTAGAGAGTCTAAAATTGAGTATGATTTGTCTTAGGCATTATCCTAATCGGGAGGTGGGTATCGGGAGGAAGAAGAAGGAAGGGAAGGTGGTGTGAATGGAGAAGGGGTTGTAGAGAGAAAAAGTACGCTTTGAGGATCATGATAAGATTCTGAGAGGCGAAATGTGACTCGTGGCGAGGTGCACTGCATTAAATTGTTCACGAGAAAAAGCAAGTAGGTATGGAGAAGCATGAGAATGGAGGCATTGATGGCTTGCTCCACAAGAGCAAAAACGTAGAAAGAAAGCAGGTCCCGAGTTCATCTTTCAAATCTGATCTATACATGATAACAATTGTAACATGTATCTCATGCACTCTCATGATGGGTGCATCAACCACGTTTCTCTCTTTACCCTTGATATGCTCTATGTCAAAGTCATACTCACTAAGGAATTCCAACCACCTTCTTTTCCTGACATTCATAGTTGGATGTCCAAATAAATATCTCAAACCACTATAGTCTGTCTTCAACTCAAATATTTTTCCCATGAGGTAGCGCCTCCACATCTTCAAGTCATGCACTATGGTTGCCAACTCTAAATCATGAGTAACATAATGTCTTTCATGCTCCTTTAATTTCATTTATTCATAGCATACTGCATGTCCAATGTGACTAAGAACTCCACCAAGTCCTTATTTACATTCATAAGTGCATACAATGAAGTCTTCATTTGGATCAATAATTCTAAAAAATGGTGCGTTGGTCAACAAATATTTCAAGTGTTGGAAATTTCTTTCACAATCTTGTGTCCCCTCAAACTCCACACCCTTCTTTTGAAAGGAAGTAATTGGGTATGCAATATTTGAGAATCCCTCAATAAATATTTTGTAGTAAACTGCAAGTCCCATGAATGATCTCACCTCAGAGAGATTCCTTGGTGTTGGCCATCCTTCAATGGCCCTTATATTTTCTAGATCCACTGTTATCCCTTCCTATGAAATGATATTCCCCAGGTAATGAATTTGCTTCTAGTAGAATGAGCACTTGTTCAATTTTAAATACAACTAATTCTCCATCAATACTTGTAACAACATCCTCAAGTGTTTCGCATGCTCTTCTTCATACTTAGAATATATAATAATGTCTTCCAGGAAAACAATGACAAACTTATCTAAGTAATCCCTGAAAAAACCATTCATTAAACACATGAAAGCAACTGGTGCATTCGATAACCCAAATGACACAACTATGGCCATACCTTCTTTTGAAGGAAGTCTTTCTAATGTCTTCTTCTTTATTTCTTACCTGATGATTTCCTGACCTAAGATCAATCTTGGAGAATATATTAACATCTTTCAGTTGATCAAAGAGGTCATCTATCCTTGGCAAAGGATACTTGTTCTTCATAGTTACTTTGTTCAACTTCCTCAAGTCAGTGCAAAGTATCAATGTTCCATCCTTTTTCTTCACAAATAATACTGGGGCACCCCAAGGTGACACACTCATGAATATATACCCCTCCTTCAGAAGATATTGAAGTTGCATTTGCAATTCCTTAAGTTCTAGTGTACTCATCCTATTAGGAGTCTTGGATACTGGGGCTTCTCCAGGCATCAGATTGATGGAGAAACCAAGATCTTTGTTGGGTGGAAACTCTAGTATTTATTTAAATACATATTCAAAATCTTTTAGGACTACATAATCTTCAATACTTGGCACCTTATCTTTAGGCGTCTCTTCCATATGTGCTGCAAATATTTGACACCCTTTCCTGAAACTTTTCTTCAGCTGCAAGGATGGAACTTCTCTGATGGTTACTGCCCTGGGAATTCCTTGAACTATACTTAAGTTACCTTCCTCATCCAAGAAGGTAAATTCCTTATTATAATAGTCTAGGACAACATGATGTTGTTCCAACCAATCCATTTCGATTAGGTAGTCATATGAACCCAAAGGTATGATATTCAAATCTTCCCATGTGCTTAATCCATTCATGTCGAATGGGAATTCCTTAACCATCTCATTAATTTTCCTTTTACCTCCTGTAGCTAGTTGCACTAACCAAGGTTTTCCAAGCTTTCTTCTTGGCAATTGAAATATTTCCACCATCTTAGGATCTAGATAACTATGACTAGCTCCTAAATCAATTAAAATAGCAATGGGTTGGTTGTTGATCTTACCTTCCACTTCAATCACATGTGACTGAAACTCAACTTAATTGTTATCTAGGGCTATGTAGATCCTAGGTACATTTCTTCCCATGTCTTCAACTATATCATCTTGCTTTACATTGTGAACATACCTCACTTTTTCACCCCTATGAGGGAAATCTCTGTACATATGATATCCCCCACAACCACAACATTGAATAGGTGGATTCCTTGGTATTTCCCCCATTGTCTCAGTCATTCTGGTTTCTTTAGGAGATGGCTTTCCCTGAGAATCATTTTTGAAAAATGTTGGCTTAGTCCCCTTCTTCCTCTGCTCCATATTTCTTTTCTTCTTGTCCTCCAAATATTTTTGGAAAGTTGGTATTCCTTTATGCTTATCATAAATGAATTTATCCCTCTTTATATTTTCCTTTAGTGTCTTGGGATCATCATACTGGATCTTATCACTAATAAATGATAGAAGCCCACTCAAATACATATGAATCTTAACTTGTTCATCCTTGATGAAAGAAAATATTTCAATAGCTCTAAAAAAACTCCTTTCATAATCATCTATAGTCATACTCCCAATCTTGAGTTCAAAGGACTCCTTCATTTTCTTACCATAGTATTGTTTTATTAAGTACTTCTTTTGAAAATACCTTTTGAATTATCTCCAAGTAACATTTTTCTCATCAATGTGTTTTACTTGCACAAATTGGTCCCACCACATTGATGCTTTTCTTTTTAGATGGTATATGGAAATTCTACCTTCTGTCTGTGAAGAGTAATTATGAAAGTGAAAATACTTCCTCATGCGTATCAACCATGTATTCACGTCCTCATCCTTCTTGTGCTCACCATGAAATGTAGGGGGATTGATTTTGTTCATTTCTCCCTTTAGCTCATCCACCTCAGACCTCTTCTTATGCTTCCTAGCAGGGTATGGACTTGAACTACTATGTGTTCTCCTAGTTGAATTCCTTGGGGAGTGATGATGATTCCTACCAACACTTTTTATTCTTCTTCTCTCATCATGAGACCTGTGACTCCCCGATTTTCTTGACTCAATCTCCTTATCCATATTCTTTTCTATTCTATCCAAGACTTGCATTAACTTGATGCTGAAGCCTTCTTGTTGATATTTGTCTTTTATAAGCCTTTCATTATCAACTTTATAACTTTGGATTTCCTTTTTCAAACTTTTATGGTCTCTACCAAGTTCATGCTTTCTTTCTTTCCTTCTCCATGTCCATTTGAATTTGTATCTTCATTACCCATAATGCCATACATCCCTATGATATCATCTTCATGATATCATCTGTGCATATTCCACGCCTTCCATTATTTTGAACTCTATGTTGATCCTAATTTTATCTAAATGTTGTTAACTTCGTAAAATGTGTAGTCAACAATATTTGTTAGACTAATAATTAGGAAAATTATAAAACAAAACTAGGCACATGTAGGTTCTATGAGAGTATCACAATTCCTTTATTCTGATTCATTTTGAATTTAAAAATCCAATTTAATTTTATGGGTGAATATATAGACTCTTCTATCCAATACCTTTCCAATGACTGCTTCCTTTCTCAATTATGAGTCTTGAGCAGAAAGTTATGGCCATATGAATATTACCCATTAATTCCTTCTGTTCACACCCCAACCATGTGAAAATATGAATTGTATTTATGCATCTTTGTACCTGCTCTTTTGAATTTTTGACAGGAGACCAAATATGTTCCTTCAAAAACATAATCTAGACAATCAGTTCAATTTTCACCTCGATATGGGTTCTAGGCTGCTAGATACAACTTGCTGAAGTTTCAGGCCAATTAATATTTTTGGCTCTAAATGCTACATGCACCTTCTATGTCCTCCTATACATATTTAATGTGCCCATAATTTTAATTTGGTTCCATGGATATCATATATGGCTCAATGCATTTCCATTGAATTCTCTTGTTCCCCAATTTGATTCCGGAGCAGGAACTTATTCACATCAGAAGTTAACTGGGTCTTAAAATTTACCCCTCATTGTTTGGCGTGTAACTTCCTCATAAAATGTTTGTTTGACGAATGGTTTACACCATTAGAAACCTCTGTCTAATATATTTCATTTGAGTTGAAGAGAAAATGTGTACCAAGGTACACTCTTTTCTCATGGTTTATGAGTAGATACAAACACTATTTAGAGACTCAAAAATGCCCTGCAAAAAGATGACCTAGAAAACATTGAAATTTTAGAAAAAGTTATTTTAATTTCTGCTAATTTTAGCCACCTTATGTTGGCGGGCATGTTGACATGGAACCTGATTCCACCGGGCACCCCTAGAAGGATTCCATGTCAACTCCATTGAACAATTTTCCCTACTTTGTCGACCTCTTACCTCTTATTCCTTCTCTTTGCCCCTTTATTGGTGCACACTTAATTTTATAATCTGAGTCCCATCATCCCTTGGCTGCCATGTAGTGCCTTTGTATTGGGTCACGGGGATGGGAGGGACCCATTCCACACCCATATACCTTGGGTCCCATAGTTTCATTCCATTACAATCCAATGGTCTCCGTTTGATGGGCATCGATGGGGATCGAGGATCCATGTCACATTTTGGCCCCCACTACCCCAGCAAACGTTAACACAATGGGGAGGGATGAAATACCTAACCATGGTTATGTCCGGGGTGACGTGTCACATATATGTGCATTTAGGCATCCCTTTCCTTGGTTATTCTAACCCCACTCAATTCCCCCCCTCCCAGCTCGAAATTTAGTTTCGGGGATCTAGGATCTGGGTTCCACCTGTAGGAGGGTGACCACCACTATAGCATTGGGTCACCTACCACTTGTGCCAACATGCCACCATGTACCCTCCACCATTGATCCGGATTATGTTGAGAAAGAAATGAGACAAAAGCACAAATATAGTAGAGAACACATAAATATAGTGAAACCCAACTTCTATTAATGAATAAGATAGAGAAACGTTGTAGAACACAAATTGGCAGAATGAGGTAGTTTATCTCTTAAAAGAAAGAGATGTTGGATATGCTTCATTCCAAACAATCTTTACATCACACTCCATTGCATGCTTAAAGGGCCTCCTTCACCTCAATTACATATGAGAGTGAGAGGAGAACAATTCCCATGATGCATGTGGGGTAAATTATTCTAAGTATATAAAATTGCATAGGCATGTAAAACACTAGGACTTTCCAGGTGGTCACCCATTCGAATACTACTCTATCCCGAGTGTACTTAACTGTGGAGTTATAATGGAATCATATGCATTAATGATATGTTGTAAGCATGTACATAAGACCATTAGGAAATCATTACATGATGTATGTAATTAAAAAATGAAGATGCCATTACATTCCATTCCCCATCAAAAGGGTGAATATCATGGTTTATCGAAACCATAGGCTCTAAATGTTGATTCAGTGGAAAAGGTGGATCAATACTAAGATCCACCTTGATTATTCCTCCCCCCTTAGGATGGTATCCATTGCATCAAGTTCCCTCGGAAGATGGGAAAAATTATGTTGAATATGAACCTTGGTGAGTTGCTTACCTTGTTGAAGTAGATGTCATGCTTGTATTGTGCCTATGGAAGGATGTCATGAACCTATTGGATGTGTTGGATCAATTCAACAGATATCGTTGCACGATCTTCCTTGGTCTGAGTGTGGGAGGACTATGTTGATGAAGATGCAGTAAGAAGAGATATATCAATGGTGGATACTAGTGGGAACCATAAGCACACCTGAAAAGGGTCGTGTCCAATAGAGTTATGTTGAACATATGGAATAATCTCATTTTTTCCGTCTTCCTCTACATCCTTGTCGACCTGCTTCTCCTGGATAGGAATTTATTGGGTTGAGGCTATAGTGGTTGCAGTTTCCTTTTGTTCACATTCTGATCAGATCATGAAGAGGCTAAACTTTGCGGTATGAGATATTACTTTGTGACACTATTTTTCCAAGACAGTCGTTAGAACTACCTTTCGTACCCTGTAAAGCTGACCTCCTAGAGTAACAATGAGACTATGGGGTTGAGACTCATAGATAGCATGAAATTTCCACATATATGGTTGTCCTAAAATAACATCATAGACATCAAGTGGGGCAACATCACACACTACCTCATCCTTGAAGGGCTTGATGCCATAGGATAAGTGGCACTGCTAGCTGACATGAATGTCTCAATCATCCGATGGTGTATGGTTTGGGGTGTGCAATCATTGGTAGATTCAATCTCTTGACAACCTCGGATGATATCAAGTTCTTATGACCCCCATTTTCAATAATAAAACACAGTGGAGTCCCATTTACCCACATCTGTGAATGGAAGAGGTGATCCCCCTCCTTAAGCTCCTTTGGTTCTTATGTTTGTTTTGTTGTGGCCACAATGGTAGAAGTGGGTTTTGCATCAATGATTTGTTTCCCTTTATTTTGATTTGAATCAAAATTTGAGTAAGGTTTTGATTCATTTTATTTGATCTCAGCCACCGATGACTGTTTCAAGCGACATTCATCAATGTTGTGCTAGGGGATTTTGTGGAACTCACACCACTTTTTGGTGTCTTTCTCAAACTTCTTGTTATCCTTATTTTCCTGTGTCTTGGACTGATTCTCTTGAGGTTGTAATTCATTGCTGATATGTCCTTTATTTTGTGAGTTAAGGTTTCCTTTTCCATACTTCTCTTGTGGCATACCTTTAAACCCAAACTCTCTCTTACTTCGCTGCTTGAATTTTTGCTCGATTTTGACCGCATATCAATAAGAAGCTCCTAGTGAGGATATGTCTAGGAAATCCATATTTGTTTGTATGCACCGATGAATTCCACTATGGTACTTCAATATCAGGTGCCACTCAGAGTCTTTGATACCCAGATTTAAGCATAAGGTATGAAAGATATTAGTGTACTACGACACCATCTAGTCTCTTTTCTGACGTAGAGTTGCCCATCTCATACTCTGGTCATCATGGTTTCTGACATGGTAGAAATATTCCTTTAGGGCATATACAAAGTCTGCCCAAATTGGTTCTCTTATGAATGGTGTAGATCGACTCATAATGTACCTCTCCCAGTAACCTTCCCACCGAGATTTGACATGGGGAAGGGCTTTAAGGAGCGCAAAGGTGATCTTTTCACTGTCGAATTTTTTTTGGACAGAGTAATAACCTTCTAGCAGATTGAATTATTTTTCTAGAGAATTTGCATCTAGCTGGACTTCAAATAAGGGGATATCAAAATTGACGTGTACCTTGAAGGGTTATGCACCAAAAAAATGGTTGCTTGTACAAAATGACTCATTCGCCGCCATTGGTAGTATTCGAAGGATATGAGAGAAGTTTTCCATCATATTGTTCCTTTGTCGCACGAGGGCTTCCTCGAGCAACATCTTGAAAGGATCTCCTACTTTTTCATCTCTCTTTTCTTCCTCCATGGGAGGTTGCTTGGGTTGGTGAGAGCGGTTGTCCTCAAGAAAAATTATCTCGAGACTGAAATATCTATACCCTAAACTCGTTAGAGACCTGCTCTGATAAATGACAAGGAGCATGTTGCTCTGATACCACTGATCTAGATTATGTTGAGAATGAAATGAGACAAAAGAAAAAGTATAGTAGAGAACACATAAATACAGTGAAACCCAACTTCTATTAATGAATAAGATAGAGAAACACTATGGGGTAGCTTATCTCTAAAATGAAAAAGATGTTGATTATGCTTGCAATATTACAGATACAATATAATATGCAGAAAATAAATATTGAGAAAGAAATATCAGAACAACAATGATGTATCCATAACAATATCAAAATAATACCAGAATAAAACCAAAGAGAGCCCCTTTATTAATGATAGCAATGTCCACTTTCCTCTTCGAGGGGGAAACCTCTAGCAGAGAAAACATCTATTACAACAATCTCCAAGACAACTTATTCAATGCCTCCTACTCTTATTTATACCAATTGTAACATCTAAGGAAAATTCTAGAGGAAGATCTTTCTATAAGCAGAAGTTTCTATTAGGTCTTCTTACATTGACTTATTTTCATTTATTTATTAGGCCTTAATAACTAATGTCAACCTTTATTACATAGAAAACATATCATACTAACTAATGACCCATGGAGAGGGGTTAGGATCAGATCCTAACATGCCCTCGCTTTTCAAAAGAAGCCTTGTCCTCAAGGATGCAGGTGCGGAAACTGCTGAAGTATGGTTGTTGGTTCCCAGGTCGCATCCTCAGGTGATGTGTCCTTCCATTTGATCAACACTTCCTTGATGGTTCGTCCATGCAATTGATGTTCACGGTGGTTGAGGAATGATTCTAGTTGGAGCCACATGGAGCCCTCTTCATCTAATTTTGGCAGGATGATTTGAACTCAGAAATTTTGTCCCACCACTTTCTTCAGACATGACACATGAAACACCGAATGGATTTTGGAAGTAGCAGGAAGGACCAATTTGTAAGCCATAAAGATAATACGCTTGATGATATGGTAGGTTGCATAAAAATTTGGTGCTAACTTGTGATGTCCTTGAGCTTTCATATATGTTTTCTTGTAAGAATGAAGTCAGAGAAACACTTGATCACCTTCCTGAAAAACCCTCTCTGAACGATGTTGGTCTCCCTATTGATTCATGTGATTTTGTGCCATGTTGAGGTTATCCTTCAGGGCCACTAGGATGGTTGTATAACCTTGCATCATTGTATCCATATATTGTACCTTTTATGTGCTTGGAAGATATATAGCAATTGTCGATGGTCTTTGGCCATACACGACTTCATAGGGGGTCATTTTAGTGGCCCTATGATAGGAAGTATTGTATCACCATTATGCCAAGGAAAGCAATTGCACCCAATGGTGTTGTTTTTCTGAAGAAAAACACCGCAAATAGGATTCCAAGAATTTATTGACTACTTCTGTTAGGTTGTCAAAGTGGGGATGATAGGTTGTGCTCATGTTCAATTGGGTACCCTGCAATTTAAACAACTCTTGCCAAAATGTTCTTGCAAAACTTGGGTCATGATCAAATACAATAGAGGTTGGCATGTCATGTAGCTTGAAAATATGATCAAGGAAAACTTGTGTTATGAGTGTCGGTGTGAAATGGCGGGGTAATGCACAAAAATGAGTGTACTTGGAAATACGATCAACCACCACCATGATGACAGACTTGTTCCCAACTTTAGGAAGGCCCACTATTAAATCCATGGAGATTTATGTCCACACTGAAGCTGGAATGGGTAAGGGTTGTAGTGCGCCTAGAGCCTTGAATGTTTCACCTTTATTGTGTTGGAATACCTCACATTCGGTGACAAAGATAAGTATATCCTTCTTCATTCCTACCTAGAAAAAAGAACGATGGGCACGAGCATGTGTCTTTTGGAAGCATGAGTGTCCCATAATAGATGATGAATGTAACTCGTTTAAGAGACTCATCTTAGTGCTGAAGAGGGTGATAGTACCAAGAGATCATTATATTTGAGAATATTGTCCTGCCACGTGTAGCCGATGGGAGGATTGGGTCCTCTTAAAAAGTTGAATTAACTTGGAGGTATGCGGGTGTGTTAACCACTCCTGATGTACTTCTTCAATCCAATTAGGGACCGGTAAGGATAGGGAAAAGAGGGAAGCTTCCTGATTCGGATTTAGGAGTAGAACAAACCGATTAAAAAACTGAATACAATAAACACAGAGATAGGAAGAATAACACAAATATCCATTAAACAATATCTTCTATTAAATAATGAAATAGGCTGAAATTGTAAAACTGCAGAACTGAAACTTGCTCGAATGGTGGTAGCTATCCCTGAGAAGAGATGTGGCTACTATGCGCATCCGTCTGAGAAGAATGGATTACAATGAGGCTCCAGAGGCCCTTTTCATATTACTCATGAATTCCAAAACCCTAGACATCCAAAAACCTAACCCTAGAAGGTGAAACACCAAAAGTCATGTGGACCCTATGGGTAAGTTGGTGTAATTTGGTACCTCAACTTCCTAGGGTTGTAACTTTTGCATACGACCTCCATTTTAGGCATGTGATAGCCCATTGGAATGGTATTTCAGAAAACTACACATTACGCCATCAGACTTTGACTTCATCTGTAGTCTGAATGTGATGAGACAAAAAACAATGTTTAGGGCCCCAAAACAGCCCTGAAAGTAAAACAAGATGTGATGACATGAAAACATAAAAAATAAGACAGTTGGATTAGCCAAGAGGCCACCTATATCCACTTGGGGAATGTGTGGGGCTTCAAACAACCCCAAAAGTGTAGAACTCACAATTATAAAGCAATACAGAAGGACATGATGAAAAAAAACAAACACAAGGAGCCCGTTGGAATAGGTGGGTGGCCACCAATATCCACCTGGACCAATCCTCCCCCCTTAGGAAGAAATGGTATCCATTGCATTGAGTTCCCCCATCAGATGAGGAAACTTCTGTTGGATTTAGCCCCAGGTGAGCCACTTGCCTTGGTGTAGGAGTTTCCCTTCCTTGACAACCCGATAAAGCTGGATTCGCTGCTGGTGAGTTCCCTTGACCTGTGCGTTCATGATATGATCAGTGGATGCTTGTTCCATGTAGTCAGGTTTTATCTCTGTTGGTGTCAAATGTTCGACGATCTCATAGGTTTCCAATAATAGTGGAAAATATGGCCTAAGGAGGTCCACATTGAATACTAGATGCAGACCAAGGAAGGGTGGAGTGTTGAGCTCAAAAACATTTCTACCCATAGCCTTGGTGATAGTTTAAGGCCCATAACAAAGTGGGCAAATATTCCAATGGGACTCGATGAGACGCTCCTTCGGCAAATGTAGCCATACTTTGTCGCCAACCTGAAACTGGTGTGGCACCCTATGTTGATCATGGCGTTGCTTATACTTAACATTGGATTTCTGCAAAATCTCCTAGACATGTTGGCGGATGTGCTGAATCTTCTCAATGAATCTGGTGGATTTTTCAACCGTAGACTGATCAGGGGAAGATTCTTTATGTGTGATGGCAAGAGGAAGTGCAACATCAATGGGTCCCAAGGGTTGGAATCTGAGACCCACCTGAAGTGGGCTATGGTCGGTGGAACTATGGAGAGCCCTGTTGTAGCTGTGTTAGAAATATGGGAGACTCTCATCCCATGTACTGGGATGCTTAGAATTGTACATGCGCAGGATGTGTACAATAATCTGATTGATGACGTCGGTTTGGGGGTGGAAAGCAGTGGATTTTGTGAGTTTGGTGTCCAACAAAGACCAGAGACTCGACCAAAAGGTGATGAGGAACCTATTGTCTTGGTCATAGATGATGGTCTGTGGTATCCCAAAGTGGACCCAAACTCGTTCGAATAATATCTTGGTAGTATCTGCCACTGTGACATTATTCTTACATGCTGTGAGGATGTCCATCTTCAAAAACTGATCAACCACCACAAACATGCAGTCATTTTCGTGCTTGGTGGATGAAAAACAAGACATGTAATCCATTGATATGGATTCCCATGAATTCTTGGGAATCGGAAGAGGATTGTATAAGCCTTGCTTCTTGATGGTTGGCTTGGCAATGGCACAGGAAGTGCAAGATCTGATACACTTGCTGACGTCCTGTCGAAGTTTTGGCCAGAAAAAATGTTTCTGAAGAATGACCCTAGTTTTCTCTAATCCAAAATGTCTTGCCACTCGACTGTAGTGGGATTCCCAAATCATATTTGCATGCTCGTTTTTAGGAACACAGAGATGGCCCAGGTGGTATAAGAATCTGTCTTGAATGTGAAAATCAGTGACAGTGGCGCCTGTACCCAAGAGATGATATGTGGTGGCGAAGTCCAAATCTTGCTGATAAAGTTGGGGCCACTCTGATGCTTCATTTCCATAGGATTGGAGCACAATGGTGAGTGCATCCACAGGAGGACGACATAGGAAATCATCGACACGATTGGAGATACCTCTCTTATACTTGATGTTGAGATGAAACTCTTGTAGATAGGTGGACCATTTCTGATGGAGGTCGTTTTGCAATTTCCTCTATGTCTGTATGAACTGCAGAGGCTTCTGATCAGTGTGTATGATCATCTCTTTTCCCAGAATGTAATGTTTCCACTAAAGGAAGGCTTGTACAATAGAATACATTGCCTTGTCATAGGTGGGGTATTTACGGACAATATCGGAGAGTGTCTCACTATGGTATGCCATCGGATGCCCGTGCTGAGTGAGAACTGTGCCCAAAACATAGTCAGATGCATCCATATCAATGTTGAATGGTTGTTGTAGATCGAGCAAGGAGAGTAATGGAGTTGAGAACAATTGATTTTTTAGATCATCAAATGCTCATTTTTTCTCCTTCCCCCACACGAAATTGGCCCTACCACCGCCCTTGGTCACTTGGCTGAGGGCCCATGCAATATTGGAGAATCGCAACATGAACCGTTGATAGAAATTGTCTAGTCCCAAGAAGCTCCAAAGTTCGGTTAGTGTGGTCGGGGCTGGCTAGTCACGGATGAATTGGATCTTAGCTGGATCAACATGTACCCCATGCTTATCAACAATATATCCTAGGTATTGGACCCTGTTCATGCCAAAAGAGCATTTTTCCAAGTTGGTATAAAGCTTGTGCTGCCGCAGAGTCCTAACAACCTGTTGAATATGCCGCATGTTCTCCTCCCATGTTCTGTTGAAGATGAGGATGTCATCCAAATATACTACCACAAAGGAGTTGGCGAAGGGTCTCAATACATCATCCATCAACCTTATGAAAGTGGCTGGTGCATTTGTTAAGCCAAAGGGCATGACTAACCATTCGTAGATACCTTCTTTAGACTTGAAGGTTGTCTTCTAGACATCAGTTGGTTCGATGGGAACCTGGTGGTAGCCAAACTTCATGCTAATATTGCTGAAGAACTTTTCCCCCTTGATTTGGTCAAGAAGGTCATCAATCCTGGGAATGGGGTAGCGGTTCCTGACTGTGATTTTGTTTAAAGCTCTATAATTAATGCAGAGTCGCCAAGTCCCTTCCTTCTTCTGCACTAGTAAAATCAAGCTTCTGTAAGGGGAGGAGATGGGTCTGATGTGCCCCTTTTGAAGAAGCTCTTATATCTGACACTTCATTTTGTCATTCTCCATGAGTGAACTTCGATAGACTAGCCCATTAGGTAGAGGTGTGTCCGGGGTCAAATCAATTGGATGCCTGACTTGGCAGTGTATCAGTACCCCTGTAGGTGAGGTGAAGATGTCTCTATATTATTCCATGACCCCGTCCACTTTCTTGTGCTAGAAAGAGAGGAGTTGTGTAGAGGACACAAATTTGGCAGCGAACTTCTGCTTATTATGAGCACGGATCACAAGGAAGATGAAATTATCGGTCTGTGAAATGACCTTACTGCATTTCTTAGTAGAGATTAAATAAATAGCAGTAGGTGGTTCCACCTCTGGGATCCTGTACAATTTTCTACCCAAAGTAATAATAACACTGTGGGGTCTAGACTCATACACAACATGATTCTTCCACAAATATGATTGTCCTAAAATAACATCACAAACTTAAAGGGGAGAAATATCACATAGTACCTCATCTTTGAAAGGCTTGATGCCGTAGGGAAGACGACATTGTTGGCTGACACGAAGATATTTTCCTTGACGAAGCCAATCGATGGTGTAGGGATGTGGGTGCAGTATCATTGGGAGGTCCAACTGCTTGACAACCTTTGCTGAAATCAGGTTCTTCTGACTACCAATGTCAATAATGAAATGAATCGAAGCCCCCTTGACCCCATCTATGAGTGAAATAAGCGTTCCCCTTCCTCTGGTTCTTCTAGTTTTCTTGGCCAGACTTTGGTGGTAGCAACCATGGAACTGGGTTCAACATCGATAATCCGCTTCCCTCCTTCAAGATTTGACTTGAAATCAGAATCGACCTCTGACTCGGAAGCCTTCAGCTCAGCCATAAGGGACTACTTGGAGTGACATTCGTCAGTGTTGTGCCAAGGATTTTTATGGTACTCACACCATTTTCCCATGTCCTTCTTCGTCTTCTCGTTTCCTTCTTGTGTTGTAGATTGGACAGATTGTATTGAGGGAGGCCATATTGACTTGGTCCCTTACTGTGTGGGTTGGGGTTGCCTTTTCCCTGTTTTAGCTGTGAGGGGTTCGCAGATCCAAATTCTCATCATTTCTACTTAAATTTCTTCTCGATCTTGACAACGTATCTATGATCCATACCCAATGAGGCGATTTCCAGGAACTCCATTTCTATTTGAATGTATCTATGAAAAAAACCGTGGCTTTTGAGCACCAGATGACGCTCAGAATATTTGATACCCAATTTGGTGCGTAGGGTATGGAAAATATTGGTGAAGTCTGGTACTGTATGGTCCCTTTCTTGATGTAGGGTGGTCCATCTGGTGTATTGGTCCTTATAGATTCCAACATGGTAGTACTTTTATTTAATGGCGTCTGGGAAGGAATCCCATGTAGGGGCCACCACAAAAATTGTAGATTCCTCCATGACCCTTTGCTAAGAGTAAGTATCTCACCAGTATTTAACATGGGGAACAACCTTGAGGAGTGAAAAAGTGATCTTTTCCCTATCGAAAAAAATGTGGACCGAACAATATCCTTCGAGCAGATTCAACCATTTATCTACAACATCCGCATCTATCAGTCCTTCAAATAACGGAATATCAAAATTTACCTGTACCTTGAAGGGGGTTGCATGGCCGCTTGATGAAGATGCTTCTCCCATGGGAAACCATCGAAGGATCTCTGCAAATTTGTCCATCATTTCGTTCCTTTGTCGCGCGAGGGTTTCCTCGAGCAACATTTTAATAGGATCTCCTGCTCCATCATCTTTCTTTTCATTTCCCATGGGTTGTTGTCGGGCTTGGTGTGACCAATATGGTAATGGCTCGATTGGTTTGAGTCCCAACTTCTTGTACCCATACCTTGTCGGGGAAATGCACGAAGAAAAATAAATGAAGAGCACACTGATCTAATACCACTGATCCGGATTTAGGAGTGGAACGAACTGATTAACATATTGAATATGATAAACACGGAGATAGGAAGAATAACACAAATATCCAGTGAACAATATCTTCTATTAAATAATGAAATAGGCTGAAACTGTAAAACTACAGAACTAAAACTTGCTTGAATGGTGGTAGCTATCCCTGAGAAGAGATGTGGCTGCTATGTGCATTCGTCTGAGCAGAATGGATTACAATGAGGCTCTAGAGGCCCTTTTCATATTACTCATGAATTCCAAAACTCTAGACATCCAAAAACCTAACCCTAGAAGGTGAAACGCCAAAAGTCATGTGGGCCCTATTGGTAAGTTGGTCTAATTTGCTACATCAACTTCCTAGGGTCGTAACGTTTTCATACGACCTCCATTTTAGGCGCGTGATATCCTGTTGGAAAGGTCTTTCATAAAATTACACATTCTGTTGTCAGAATCTGACTCTATCTACAGTCTGACTTTGGCGAGCCAAAAAAAAACGTTTAGGGCCCCAAAACAACCCTGAAAGTACAACAAGATGTGATGACATGAAAACATACAAAATAAGCTAGTTGGATTAGGCGAGAGGCCACCTGTATCCACCTGGAGAATGTGTGGGGCTTCAGACAACCCCAAAAGTGTAGAACTCACATTATAAAGTAGTATAGAAGGATGTGTTGAAAACAAATGGACACGAGGAGCCAGTTGGAATAGGTGGGTAGCCACCAATATTCTCCTGGATCACTTCCTCCTCTTGTTGTCTTGACAATGCATCATCTACTATATTATAATTTCCATTTTTGTATATGATTTCATAATGATAACCTAACATTTTTTTCAACAACTCATTTTTTTTTGGGGAGGATAGTCGTTGCTCCAGAAAATATTTCAAGCTGTGATGATATGTTTTGATATGAAAATGGCATCCCAAGAGATATGGCCGCTAGGTGTGTACTGCATGGAGAATGGCCATTATTTATTTTTCATATGTAGATCTATCCAGATTGTGGCCACTCAATGCTTGGATAGTAAAGTCCAAAAGGTGACCATCTTGTGTGAGTGATGCAGGAGCATCGCTCACCTATCAAGCGAGCCAGCGCATGGAGCAAAGAAAAAAAAAAAACAGCTCGACAGCGCCAGCA
The DNA here is from genome assembly GCA_009831015.1 of Picea engelmannii. Taxonomy (NCBI): domain Eukaryota; kingdom Viridiplantae; phylum Streptophyta; class Pinopsida; order Pinales; family Pinaceae; genus Picea; species Picea engelmannii. The sequence continues at coordinate 1,392,346 of ML777219.1, read as the reverse complement.
TTCAAATTTTGAAACATTGTAATATGGCTGCGCCAAACATTAATACATTGATGTGATGAAGCGCACTTGTACATTGTAACGGACCTTGAGAAGATAAGCTCTCATCCTTAGGTAGCTGAGGCATTTATCAGATTTAAATGCAAGTAGATAGAATAATTAACTGTAGATTAGACAGTTTACTTTCGAGAGGGAAAATGGAATATAGTCACCCTCCTTTGTACATTGTATTGTTGTTCAGATTATTGAAGCACTGAGAACAGGAGGAGCAGAGCAGAGAACTTGTGAAGAATCCCCATGTACGGTTATTGAATTAATAGGAAATCTTTGATTCAATTCATGGGTATGATTATTCTCTGTGTGTTGTTGATGTTATGATGTTGCATGCTTTCTTTTGTTTATGCTTTCGTCGTATATGCTGTGTATGTGATTTCATGGCAGATTCGAAATCTGGGAGAGAGGCGAGAATGAGTTTCAATTGTTTCTCTGTCTGAGCCTGGAGATTCCTTCATAGAGTGCAGTCGAATTCCTCCGCATAGAGTGCGTTGAGGGGGGGGATCTACAGGTGAACTCTTAATCTCATACCCCGGAGTTGTGTTTTGTTATTCGAGCCGTGCAGGCGAGTGCAGGTTGAACGTGAAAGCTCAGTAGTGAGTCTGTAAAAGGAAGGGCCGGGTTGGCTGTAGCTGCGAGTGCACAAGGCCTGGGAGACTTAAGCACTGGGGAAAGTTGTCGAAGGTCGGACACAGAGAGCGTGTTCGAGAAATCTCTGAAGGAGACGAAATAATCAAGCTCAGGAGGAATAGTTCCTTTGGTTCACTATGGGGATAGACCCAGTGAAGTTCATACCGAACAAAGGTGGTAAAGAGGAGAACTCTTCAAGAGGAAGAGAATCGACGACCCTGCAGACCATCATATCGCAGAGGAACTGCGAGGGAGTTAACTCGCAGGCGCACGGAGGAGTCCGGTTGCAATCGCATATCGGGCTTCGGGGTTTGGCGAGGTAAGAGGTTTACACCTCGTGAGATCGCGAATAGTGATTTCCCGAATCAATAGGGACCGTTGCTTTTAAACAAGGATAGGTGGCACAAATCCGGCGAATCGGGGTTTCGACGTTCGGGGTTTTCAAATGCAAAGGATTTGCGACAGTTTAAATTGCGATCCCGCGATCCCCGATCACACGAGTGGAGGAGTGACGTGGCAGCGTGGGACCCCAGATACTAGTGGAAGATAGGTGGCGTCAATTCGGAATTCGAAGTTCGGGGTTTGAAAGGGGCAGTGAAACATAACATTGCCATTCCCGATTTCCGAAGGAGGATACTGTGGGTAACGCCCGAGGGGAGTTGGAGGAGCTTAGACTCTTTGGGCCCGTGGTTGAAGGAGATCCTGGTGGGAGCGACTTGCTCGTTGAGGGGCAGGTTGCGTCAAGTGGTATCAGAGCCAAGAATTCTCTGTTTTCTGTAGCAGAGAGGAAGAGAAGACGTAATGCCACCGAGAAGAGGTAGGCAATCACCCGATCCAGAGGGGGAGAGGGAAGTGTCCAGGGAAAGAAGCAGTCATGGACAGAATATAGAAATGGAGAGTGAAATACAAAATCTTCGTGCTAGAATGGAAGATATGGAAGCAGCGCAGAGGCGCATAGCAAATACAGGAGATCTGAGTGACTCCGAAGGCGAAGCTGATGCTGTACCGCAAGGTGGAGTTGCAGTAGAAGATGCAGCCAATGAGCGATTAATCAAAGCTATCGCCAGGATGAGCGCAAAGGTGAGGATGGACATTCCTGCTTATGAGGGAAGCCTGGATGCAGAAGAGTTGCTGGATTGGATCCGAGCACTCGACACCTACTTCGATTACGAAGATATCGAAGAGGACAAAAAGGTGAGGCACGCTGTCACCAAGTTAAAGGGACATGCAGCCCTATGGTGGGATGAAGTGCAGGTTGACAGGCGCAGCAAAGGCAAACAGAAGATAAAAAGTTGGGATCGGATGATCGCTAAGATGAAGGCGAAGTTCATTCCGAGGGATTATCAGATCACTCTGTTCAGGCGCATGCAGAACCTGAGATAGAAGCTGATGACGGTGAAGGAGTACACCGAAGAATTCTATAAGCTCAACATTCGAGCTAGTCATCGGGAGAGTGATGACGAAAAGGTGGCAAGGTACCTAAATGGTCTCAGGTATGACATTCAGGACGAGCTGAGCATGGTTACCATCCGCACTATTGAGGATGCGTATCAGATGGCTCTGAAAGCTGAGGAGAAGCTGAGCCACAAGCAGGGACAGCGAGGGTGAGGCAGAAGCCAGCTGAGAGGCAAAACAATTGCTCAAGAAAGAACACAGAAGCCCAAGGAGGAGTGGAAGAAGCCTTAGGGAAAAGCTGAAAGAGGTGGAACCTCACAGCAGAGGCAGCAGAATACTGAGCCGAGGAGGCAACAAGATGATCAACAAGGAGGATATGCTGACGCAAATATATTTCCTCGTACCCGAGGTCGAGGCAGAGGTCGAGGAGGAGTTATCACGTGTTTTACATGTGGTAAGGACGGCCATAAAGCCGTGGACTATCCAGACAGGAAAATGGACAGAGGAAAAGCTCACGTCGCTGAGGCGCAGAGGTGTGACGTGGAGGATGAAGACACTGGAAGTGGGAAATCACTGATAGTGCACAAGGCTCTCTTGAAACCTGAGAAAGAGGTGGATAGCTCAGCACAAAGATGCAGACTGTTCTTGACGACTTGCAAGACCGAGGGCTGGAAATGCAAGGTCATAATGGACAGTGGAAGCACCGATAATCTCGTTTCAACCGAGATGGTAGAGAAATTGGCGCTGGAGACGCACAAACACCCAAGCCCATACAAAGTGTCATGGCTGCAGAAAGGACACCAGGTATGTGTTACAAAGCAATGCTTGGTCAATTTTAAAATGGGTGAATATAGGGATGAAATTCTGTGTGATGTCATTCCCATGGATGTCTGTCATGTAT
>ML777219.1:1350007-1385227 GCA_009831015.1 Picea engelmannii | reverse complement strand
TGTAAAAGGAAGGGCCGGGTTGGCTGTAGCTGCGAGTGCACAAGACCTGGGAGACTTAAGCACCGGGGAAAGTTGTCGAAGGTCGGACACAGAGAGCGTGTTCGAGAAATCTCTGAAGGAGATGAAAGAATCAAGATCAGGAGGAATAGTTCCTTTGGTTCACTGTGGGGATAGACCCAGTGAAGTTCATACCGAACAAAGGTGGTAAAGAGGAGAAATCTTCAAGAGGAAGAGAATCGATGACTTGAAGCTGTCGAGTGGAGCTTCGAAACCCCGCAGACCATCAGATCGCAGAGGAACTGCGAGGGAGTTAACTCGCAGGTGCACGGAGGAGTCCGGTTGCAATCTCATATCGGGCTTCAGGGTTTGGCGAGGTAAGAGGTTTACACCTCGTGAGATCGCGAATAGCGATTTCCCGAATCAATAGGGACCGTTGCTTTTAAACAAGGATAGGTGGCACAAATCCGACGAATCGAGGTTTCGGCATTCGGGGTTTTCAAATGCAAAGGATTTGTGACAGTTTAAATTGTGATCCCGCGATCCCCGATCGCACGAGTGGAGGAGTGACGTGGAAGTGTGGGACCCCAGGTACTAGTGGAAGACAGGTGGCGTCAATTCGGAATTCGGAGTTTGGGGTTTGAAAGGGGCAGTGAAACATAACATTTCCATTCCCGATTTCCGAAGGAGGATACTGTGGGTAACTCCCGAGGGGAGTTGGAGGAGCTTAGACTCTTCGGGCCCGTGGTTGAAGGAGATCCTGGTGGGAGCGACTTGCTCGTTGAGGGGCAGGTTGCGTCAGTGAGGACTGCGCCTATACCAGTGCTCAAAGCATCTGATTCGACCACAAATGTTTCATTGAAGTCAGGGGTGACTAGGACAAGAGGAGTTCATATGGACCTCTTTAACTCGGTGAAGGATTTCTCAACAACAAATTTCTAATAAAATGAATTCTTCTTAAGGAGGTCTTTCAAGGGCTTAACAATATTTCCATAATGGTGGAAAAATTTCCGGTAATAGCGTGTGAGACCGAGAAAACCCTTAGGTGCTTTAAGGTTTTGGGCCACGACCACTCTTGCATAGCTTGTATCATTTTTGGGTTCACTTTGATTCCATCTTTACTAACAATGTGTCCCAAGTATTCGAATTCACTAGCTCCAAATGAACATTTAGTATTTTTGGCAAACAATTGGTTTTCTTGCAACAAATGGAGGACTTTGTCCACATGAAGAAGGTGGCTATCCCAAGTGAGGCTATAAATGAGGATTGTCATCAAAGAAAACCAAGACAAACTTCCAAAGGTAAGGTTTCAATAGCTTATTCATGAGGCTTTGAAAGGTGGATGGGGCATTGCAAAGGCCAAAAAGCATGACCAAGAATTCATAATGGCCTTCATGAGTTCTGAAAGATGTCTTCGGAATATCGACCTCCTTCATACGGATTTGGTGATAGCCTGAGTGCAGGTCTAATTTGGTGAAGACACAGGCACCATGGATTTCATCCAACAAATCATCAATGACCGGAATGGGAAACTTATCTTTGATGGTCAGTTTATTCAGCGCACGAAAATTAGGGCACATGCGCCAAGTGCCTTCCTTCTTTAGGACCATCACCACTGGTGAAGAATATGGGCTAGTACTAGGCAAAATTACCCCTACCTCTATTAATTCTTGTACCATCTTCTCTATTTCATTTTTCTAAGAAAATGGATATCTGTAGGGACATACATTGAGGGGTTGACTTCCTGGAATGAGAGGGATGCTATGATCATGCTCACCTCGAGAGGGGGATAGGTCAGTGGGAACCTCAAATACCTTGGGATACCTGTCCAAGATTAGTTTCATGATAGGAGTAACTATCGGTGCTACTTGTTATTTGACCTATATGGAATTAAATTGAGAAATCACACCATGGTGGCCTTTCTTCAAAAAAATTTCCATCCTGTGAGAGTTGATGACATCAGGGGAGTTGACTTGGAGACCTATGAGGGTATAGGTGTGAGTCTCTTGGTGAAAGCTTATACCCCGAAGTCCCGGACCTCCAGAGTTCTGAATCCAAAAGGACTTAGCTCCCTTAGGCTTAGACTAAGGTTCCTAGGTGTTGGTCATATGGGTTCTCCCGAAGAGATCTCGTTCGCTCGTCTTCCAAACGAAAGGATCTTCCCTTTTGAGACTTAATTCTCGCTATCCTTCCTGAGCTTCATCATGAAATTGTTAAGGACTTGGGCATGGTATCCTAGTCGCACAACAAGGATTCTGAAGGAGATATCCTCTTCAGACGGACATGGCTAGTGATCCAGGTGGATATTGGTGGCCACTCACCTACTTTAACTGGCTCCTCGTGTTCGTTTTTGTTCAGCACATATTTTGGTACTACTTTATAATTGTGATTACACTTCTGGGGCTGTCTAAAGCCTGACACATTCTCCAGGTGGATACGGGTGGCCTCTCGCCTAATCCAACTGGCTTATTTTGTATGTTTTCATGTCATCACATATTGTTGTACTTTCAGGGCTATTTTGGGGCCCTAAACGTTGTTTTTTTGTCTTGTGATAGTCAAACTGTAGACGAAGTCAAAGTCTGATGGCAGAATGTGTATTTCTCTGAAAGACCTTTCCAACGGGCTATCACGTGCCTAAAACGGAGGTCGTATGCAAACGTTATGACCCTAGGAAGTTGAGGTATCAAATTACACAAAATTACCCATAGGGCCCACATGAATTTTCGTGTTTCATATTCTAGGGTTAGGTTTTTGGATGTCTAGGGTTTTGGAATTCATAAGTAATATGAAAAGGGCCTATGGAGTCTCATTGTAATCCATTATTTTTAGACGAATGTGCGTAGGAGCCACATCTCTTCTCGGAGATAGATACCACCATTCGAGCAAGTTTCAGTTCTGCAGTTTTACAGTTTCAACCTATTTCATTATTTAATAGAAGATATTGTTCACTGGATATTTGTGTTATTCTTCCTATCTTTATTTATTGTATTCAGTCTGTTAATCAATTTGTTCTGCTCCTAAATCCAGATTAGTGGTATCTGAGTGGTCTTCTCTTCATTTATTTTTCTTCGTGCATGTCCCCGACAAGGTCTCGATACAAGAAGTTGGGACTCGAACCAATCAGTCCATTACCAGATCAGTCGCAGCGAGCCTGAAAACCAAGGATGATTTTAGGGGCTAAATTTCGCTCATGAGCTAATTTTCCATGGTTTTTCCAAAAATGAGATTCGCTATTTTAAAAATGATTCGCCCAAATTCTATAGGATAAAATTATTTTACCTTAAAAATAACCAAAATTTTATAAAAACTATATAAAATACTTAGAAATTTGAATATTTTTACAAAAATATCGCCAAACATTTATAATTGACATATGCAGGATTAGTAAGATTCGCCAAGGTTTCTACATTTTAAAATAAATTTCCATCCTTAAAATCATCCTTGCCGGAAACAACCCATGGGAGACGAAAAGAAAGATGATGGAGCAGGAGATCCTATTAAAATGTTTCTCGAAGAAGCCCTCACGCGACAAAGGAACAAAATGATGGACAACTTCACACATATCCTTCAACGGTTTCCCATGGGAGAAGTATCTTCATCAAGTGGCCATGCAAACCCCTTCAAGGTATAGGTAATTTTTTATATTTCATTATTTGAAGGACTAATAGATGCAAATGTTATAGATAGATGGTTGAATCTGCCCGAAGGATCCCTATATCTACGGTTCTAGTTACTTCGCGGCTCCGACCTTGGGGGTTTTGGATTCACTTCCACTCCATTCTCCCAAAGCAAGACTTCGTCGAAGTACCATGTGAGATTCCCTCCTTTTGAATGACCATACGGTAGGCGAGGCTCCTGACGATCTCCCCAAATCTACGGCTCTCTTTTACTTCATAACTTCGGCTTTCGGGGAGTTTGATGCTATAGCATCTCCATTCTCCCGAAGTGGAATTTCACCAAAGTCATCTTGGTGTAGATCCAATGAATGAGGGAACCCCCAAACATTCTTGGTCGGTGGCTCATGCTAATTTGTGATAGGTATTTGGATCCCAATTTAGTGGATAAGATATGTTCATATAACCAATAGGGAAACCATCCCTGACCGGTCAACTTGCGGGTAACCAAAACTATCGGTTACCATCGACCAATTGATTACTAGTAGAGTTGACAATACCCTGAAGTCCCAGACTTCCAGAGTTCCAAATCCATAAGGACTTAGCTCCTTTAGGCTTAGCCTAAGGTTCTGAGGGGTTGGTCATATGGGTTCTCCTGAACAGATCTCGCCCGCTCATCTTCGAAACGAAAGGATCTTCCCTTTTGAGACTTAATTCTTGCTATCCTTTCTGAGCTTCATAATGAAATTGTTAAGGACCTGGGCATGATATCCCATTTGCACAACAAGGAGTCTGAAGGAGATAACCTCTTCAGACGAACAGGGCTAGCGATCCAGGTGGATATTGGTGGCCACCCACCTATTTCAACTGGCTCCTCGTGTCCGTTTTTGTTCAACACATCTTTCTATACTGCTTTATAACTATGATTTCTACACTTCTAGGGATTTATAAAGCCTCACACATTCTCTAGGTGGATACGGGTGGCCTCTCACCTAATCCAACTGGCTTATTTGTATATTTTCATGTCAGCACATCTTGTTTTACTTTCAGGGCTATTTTGGGGCCCTAAACGTTGTTTTTTTTGGCTCGCTGCAGTCAAAATGTAGATGGAGTGAAAGTTTGATGGCATAATGTGTAGTTCTCTGAAATACCTTTCCAACGGGCAATCACGCGCCTAAAACAGAGGTTGTATGCAAAAGATATGACCCTAGGAGGTTGAGGTACCAAATTACACCAACTTACCCATAGGGCCCACATGAATTTTGGTGTTTTACCTTCTAGGGTTAGGTTTTTGGATGTCTAGGGTTTTGGAATTCATGAGTAATAAGAAAAGGGCCTATGGCGCCTCATTGTAATCCATTCTACTTAGACGAATGCGCCTAGCAGCCACATCTCTTCTCAGAGATAACTGCCACCATTCGAGCAAGTTTCAATTCTGTAGTTTTACAGTTTCAACCTATTTCATTATTTAATAGAAGATATTTTTCACTGCATATTTGTGTTATTCTTCCTATCTTTGTTTATTGTATTCAATCTGTTAATCAGTTCGTTCCGCTCCTAAATCCAGATCAGTGGTATCAGAGCGGTTGTTAGACATTATTTTCGTCACCCTTAAGACCATTAATGATGTAAACCTATATGTTATCTTGAGAGGGATCAATGGCCTGAATTCTTAATGAAAGAAGGGAGAAGAGCTTTACTTGAGAGATGAAATCATATTTTCCTTTGTAAAAACCCTAGTAAAGAGGATTGTCGCACCTTGTCCAGTTCTAGGGGTGCGACGATCCCAGATCGTTGCATGCTGTACTAAACCTGGCCTGCGATGTCGTCGCACTTTGCTCAGTTAGAAGGGTGTGACGATTTTCGTACGTGGGAAAAACGATCATCTTCTCGATGCTTCTAGAAGGAGAAGATTCTATGGTGAGGTGGCCTCCGATCGGTTTGGATCTTACTCTCTTTTCTGATTTAGTGGGATCATCTTAACCTCCTCACCTTATCCTCTTCAGCTTATAAAAGGAGAGGAGCTCTCATGGAGAAAGTTAGTTGTTTTGTAGCTTGGGAAATTTGATGGGATTGAGCTGGTTAGATTTTGGTGTGAGCTTGAGTAACTTTTGCAGCTTTGATCTTTTCTTTGTCAAGATAGATTACTGGTCTCAGAATCTTTGGAGCAAGAAGTGTGTGGGAAGTAAGGGATTGTTGGAAGGGGGCTTACAACATCAAGGAAATGGTTGTATTTTCCTTTTCATATTTCTAATACAACAATATATTTCTTTCCCATAAAATTGGTTTTATTTTATTTTATGACTCCTTGATCACATACATAGGTTTTATTGAGTATACGTTGTTACTTTCACTTCGTTCGCTTGTGTGTTTTTACAGGTTCAAAATCCCATAAGCCTTGGAATGGAGCGAGGATGAAACTAGAGAGGAAAAAAAATGTTTAAAATGTATGTCATTTATCCCTTGTTAGTTAGTATGCTTGATAATTAAAACTTAGGGAAAGTTTTGTATTCTATCTTGTTTTGTTCTAGTTTCGGGGTGAAACTAGGGAGATCTGTTTGTGTCCGCACTTACCGATTTGTTCGATAAAAAAATTGGCGACTCCACTAGGGAATGATTTGTTTTCCTATTTTTTATTTTTTGCTTTCTTTGATTGCTTGGGTTCTATTTTCTGAGTCACTGGGAGATCCATCTTGACTCTCTGACTGTTAAACTTCACTGAAAAAACATTCAGGCTTTTTATTTTTTCCATTTTTTCCTTTGATCGTCGCACCCTACTTTGAGGGACAGTGCGACGATTTAGGATCGCCACACTTTTCCTTATAGAGACAATGCGACATCGTCACACTGTGGTTTTTTATGCCCTACGACGATCTAGGATCGTTGCACTGTGTTCATCTTACAACCTGCGACGATTTGGAATTTTTTTAGCTTTTAGTGGTTTTCCTTGCCCAGATCTGTGATAAGCATTTGGGGTGATTTGTTGGGTCTGTTACAATCTGCTTGACATCATCTTTTGTTCTTTTAGCCATCTCTTCTTTGTTCTAGCTTGTGTTCTTTTGAAATATTTGATCTCTTTCTTTGAGTGTCTTTAAGTTACAAAGCATTGTTTTTATTTAGAATTGTTTAGTGAAATAACACTTCTTTTTCTGAATAGTTCGTGTTAAAAGAAAAATTGTAGTTTGGGTATTTTTTTTTTAAGAAGCTTGCTATTGCTTTTAGTGTATCTTTGAAACAAAAAAAATCAATTTCTTTCTTTGCATTAGTTTGGGGGCATCTTTTCATTTGAAGTAGCGAAATTGCATGGTTTTTGGCATTTTTGGTCTTGAATTCTTAAAAACAATTCCCCCTCATGGTCGAGGGGGGCCAAGAATCATGTATTGGTGTACAATCTCTTTGGTTCATTTCTTGAAGTTCTTGATATTTATGAGTTTAATAAAATTTTGGGACATTGTGCATCTAGGAATGATAAACATTTTCTCCTTCTCGTAGTATAGCTTTCATCGAAGTGAAATATTTGCATTCTTATTTCTTTGCATTGTTTAGAGTCAGTCAAAACATTATTTAGTCCATGCCATTTTACTCTTCGGTAACAATAGCCTTAAAATAAAGTTCTTATAAAAATTGATTACACATTTTTATATTTTCTGGTAGCAAACCTACATTAGATTAGGGTGTAGGGATTTGGAATAGGTGTGAAAGATAACTTTCCAAAGATGTAAACACACATAGTGTCTTGTGATAGGAAGAGTTAAATCCACTTGCTACATTTTGTCCTGGGAATCCCTTCTAACACAAGGGTCAATCACAAGATCGCATTAGGGGTGACAGAGTTACTCACCCTTCTTTGTTGGTCTTAGTGTAGATATTGTGCATATTATTGGGGGTCACTTGGGAAGAAAATCCTGTGGGAACCTTCTTGAGTTAATTTCGGACTTAGATACCCTGCCCTTGCGTGTGGATCAAACTGTCGACTATTTTCCCAAGCATCATTGTAGTAATTGGTAACCTTAGTGGCCTATCTCTTTAGGGTCTTTACACGAGGTGATTGTGGAGGGGAAAGTCTTCACGGTACCTGGAATTGATGTTGGCCAAACTCACTCGGCCTCCTTGGAGGGTATACCCACGATTATGTGTGGGAGATTGCACCAAGGTGTAAGTCCGTTACGAAGGTCGTCAATGTAACTTTTCCACCCGCTCTATCTCAACCCCTTCTTACATTGTTTCCACGATGTTGGATTTCATCACCAACTAGTTTGTTCGTTGTGAGAAGGTTTTGTTTGTTTGCTTGATTCCTATATTTTTAGCGTGTGCTATTTGTTTTCTATAGTAGACTCTAGGTTGGATCTTTATTTAATGGTCTCAGTTCCCGGAGTGACCAATGCAGGAACCCCTTTTCTAGGGAACCTTTTGTTTTTCCTTCTTACAGAAACATTGGTCCTCCTCACATCGCTACTTTGAGCCTTCTAAGTCTCACAATTGGATTACTGGTATGGTTTTTTTCCACTCAGGTAATCCCGAATGTAGCTAGTGCTTCTGTTGTAAGCACTTTCCCCCAAGAACATCAACCTCATGTTGATCCTTTACCATCTTCACTAGTAAGATCTTCTTCACTTTCTCTAGTTGTAAGGTCTTCTTCCGTTTCATCTTCTTCGTTGAGTGAAATATCTGAAGCTAGTAACTTGGTAGATAAGAAGAAGAAGAAAAGGAAGATTAAGAAGAAGAAAAATAAGCAAGGGTCCAAACTTCCAACCACTGCCAAACATGTTGGAAAACCACCAGTTACTGACAATCATGTTGGGAGTGTTGATGATGCCAAGATCACCCAAAAAACCTGTAAGCCCAAGTATCCTTGCAGGCTTTGTAAGGGTAGCCATCTTCTTAAGGATTTCCCTGGTTTATCCAAGGTTATAGAAGTATGGTCTACACACCCTCGCCAACTCATGTTGTTAGCCTCTGAATAACATGTTGATGACCTCCCATCAACTAGTTAGGATATCGTTGGGAAGAAGAAAAGTAGAGTCAATTTTCCTTGTAGGTTATGCAGATGGAGTTATCAAGCTCACCTTTTCCCTCGTATAAACGAAGCCTCGAAATTACTGGAATACATGACTGTTTCCTAGCCTCAACTTCCTGTTTCTCATCGCAAGATTAGTCTCGACCCCCCTATAGTTGATGGGATGATCAATCTGGTCCCTTCATCGGTCAGTCTGGTTGATCATATTGTCAATCTGGTCACATCCTTCGTTGAACCAGTTGACAAAGTGTTCGATCCGATCCCATCATCGGTCGATCCCACTCTCCCATTAGAGAGTGTCACCCAAGCGGTCGACCTGTTTCCACCTGTTGACCCCATTCTTCCCTTGGAGAATTCAACTCAAGTGATCGATCACATCCTGTCATCAGTTGATCCTACTCTCTCGCTAGAGAGTAAATCCGATTCTTCCCACGTTTTTCTCGTTGATACAGAATCTATAGTGCTATGGGGAATTCCTCCTTCTCTCATTGAACCCTGTCCAGGTAATGAGGCCATCCTTTTTTATTGGGGTGTGCTAACTGGGCCTCGTCTTCCCTCTCACATTTGTTTCAATATTATAGTATAGGTTTTTGGTCGGGACATTCCTCAGACGTTGATAGACGAAGGTTCGTCCATTAGTATTTTGTCCTCTATTACTTGACAAGCTTTGGGTTATTCTCAGCTTGTGCCGGTTACCCATACTCTGTTATCTTTTAACAGAAGAACCAATCACCCTTTAGGGATCCTTCCTCAGTTTCCAGTAACTTTGGGAGGGAAAACTATCTTTATTGACATCATAGTAGTCCAAGACCCCTTGGATTTTGATTTACTCCTTGGGCGAGATTATGTATATTCCATGAAATATATTGTGTCCACTATTTTTCGTGTGATATATTTCCCTCACGAGGGAAGAGTGGTGAATTTTGATCAACTTTTTTTGTTGGTCTTGACTTGATCGTCAACTCAATGACTTTCCTAAACGGTTCATATATGTAGTCGGTATCCCCCCTTCCATAGGTCAATTATGTGGCGTTGTCTCCCATGCCTTCAGTTGTCGATGAAGATGAGCCTCTCACTATAAGCTCAGTCTCTTCTGACTTAGATCTGGTAGTTGACATGGTTATCTCTTCGATAGGGCTTTTAGAGCTTGATCTCCTTACCCCTGTTACGATCCTCTACATGTGTTCCTTCTAGAGTGTTTTTCTTCCGTCCAGTAAAGATCTCTTGGAATCCATGTCTGAGTTCTGTCCCTTGACATGGAATCCTTCCAGAGAATTATCCTCTTGGAAGCCATGATCAAGAAGAGTCTTGAGAATGGTTTTATGATTTCAAGCTCATTAAAAAATGAAACCAGCTTTGAGCATGGTTTTCTGATTTCAAGCTCATTAAAAAATGAAACCAACTTTGAGCATGGTCTTTTGATTTCAAGCTCATTAAAAAATGAAACCAGTTGTGAAGACAGTTTCCGCGTCCCCGTAGCAACCTCGTTAAAAAATGAAACATATCTTATGATCATAGTTCTTGTTTCTGTGTCAAGCTCATTAAAAAATGAAACAGAGGTCCAAGGATTAAACCTAGATTCACGAGCATAGTTCTTGTTCCTGTGTCAATCTCGTTAAAAAATGAAATAGATTTTCCCCCTCTTCGATTGAGTCAAGTACTTCGTTATGTATAGTATTTGAAGCTTCTTTTCATCCTCTTGTGCTATTGGAGGAACTGAATCTTGGGGGGAAATGCTTTCAGCCGCTCGACTTCATGCTTAAGTTAAGCCGCTAGTTTCTTAAGTTGGGGGCTAAGTACCAACCATCCCTGGATTCTACGTTGGGAAGTCCAAGCATGGTTTTCTCTGGTCAAGCTTATGTAAAAATGAAACCACCTACCTCAGGCATAGTTTCCTTTGGTTCAAGCTTGTGTAAAAATGAAACCACCTACCTCAAGCATATTTTCCTCTAGTTCAAGCTTGGGTAAAAATGAAACCAGGTCCAAGCATAGTTTTGTTTAGTTTTTAAGATTGTGTAAAAATAAAATCTATCCCAAGCATAGTTTTGTTTTGTTTTAAGCTTGCATAAAAATGAAAACAATCCTAATCTTAGTCTTTGTTCTTTCTCATGTTCGTAAATACAGGAGAATGTAACCGAGTAAACTTTTATCATTTTTTCGGACTCGTAAAGGTTATACGAAAAATGAACCCCCTGGATTTCCCTTTAAGCTCTTTTCAGACTCTCTAAACATGAAAAGATTGCCAAACGATATTTTTCTTTAAACGCTCATTAAAGTATTTGAAGAAAACATCTGTTGAGCGGTAGTTTATCTCTTTTTCGGTCTCATGAGACTATTTTACAAAAAATGACATTTTGGATTTTCCTTTAAGTATTTCTCAGACTCTCTAAATATAAAAAAATAATGAGTTTTCTTTCCTTAGACTCGTAAAACAAACATTAAAAGACCCATATGGAATCGAACCACTCTTTCTTAGGGTTCATTAAACATACTCTGAGGGATTCGTTCGAAGGATGAGATTACAGTTCAATCATATGCTATCCTCCTCAAGCTTGTGTAAAAATAAAAAGGTACTCGCTAGAAATGGTGGGGGAAAATTGGGAAAGAAATGTATCTAAACATGTATTCTATGGAAGAGTTGCTTTTGAACATGACACCATTTCACTCGCTTTGTGTCTAGGTTGGAAATTTTTCTTGTCCCATGATCATGCTCCTTTATTAAATTTCAAATTGGTCTGTGATCCATGTTGTTGAGTCAGTGTTTCCAAGACAGTTGTCATGTCATCAATATGTTCAAAGAGAAGTTCAACCCGGAAATCCTTCTATTGTGCCAGCTATTTCTGCAGTCCTTAAGCCTTCTATTGCATCAACCATCCCTCAATCATTCCTGAATCACTTGTTACTATGATCTACCTGAAATATTTTTACCCATTTCATGTCATTGATGGGGGATACATTAAGGTCCTCCTGTGAAGAGTCTTTTCCTGTCGACTTCAACTCATTATCCATGAATTATACTTAGAAACTAATTGGTACCTTGGAACTTGCATGCCTCAATGACAGGTTTCCTCGCTTTCGACAATGGTTTTTCATTATTGGCCCCTGATCAAAAGATTTCGTCGAGTGTTCGACTTCATCTCATTAATTCACATTCGTTGGATTGTACTAGAGTACCTTGGGGGTCATTGACATTAATGGTGATTTCCCTCACACTTTTTAATGGTATTTATTAATGACCGATAATAAAGTGGTTTCTACCATGTTCAACTTCAACATATGTATTCACATGGTTAGATTCGTACTATAGAGTGGTGGAGATGAAGACCCTGAATATTTTTTGATAGATTCAGGTTGAGTTAGAGTATATTCATGTTGTATTGTTGCATAGATCCACAGTGTATGTCTCGTGGATATGTTCAAACTTGAGTCTTTAACACATAGATCCATAATGTATTTTTGGTGGCTATGTTCAGATTTGAGTCATAATGACATGGATCCACAGTGTATGTTTGGTGGCCATGAGCTATCTTACTTAACATGGATCTTTACATGTCAACATTTATGATTTAATTCATTTGTATTCTAAGTATGGGAATGCCTACCTCAGCGATGAAGATATTATTGTACTGTATTTCCTTGTTTGTTGGTAGGTTTTCAACCGATTGTTCCTTGTTCCCTACACACACTCGAAAAAGTATTTCAGCTATCACTCTTCTCTAACTTCATACTTTGGAGGGCTCTCTGTTACACATTATTTTTGTCACCCTTATCACCGTTAATGATGTAAACCTATCTGTTTTTTTCAGAGGGATCAATGCCTAAATTCCCAAGGAAAGAAGGGAGAAGAACTTTACCTGAGAGATGAAATCATATTTTCCTTTGTAAAAACCCTAGTAAAGAGGATTGTCGCACCTGCCTAGTTCTAGGGGTGAGACGACCCTAGATCATCGCATGTTGTACTAAACCTGGCTTGCGATGTCGTCGCACTCTGCTCAGTTCTAAGGGTGCGATGATTTTCGTACATTGGAAAAACGAGCATCTTCTCGATGCTTCTAGAAGGAGAAGCTTCTATGGTGAAGTGGCCTCCGATCGGTTTGGATCTTACTCGCTTTTCTTATTTAGTGGGATCATCCTAACCTCCTCACCTTATCCTCTTCAACTTATAAAAAGAGAGGAGCTCTCATGGAGAAATTTAGTTGTTTTGTAGCTTGGGAAATTAGATGGGATTGAGTTGGCTAGATTTTGGTGTGAGCTTGAGTAATTTTTGTAGATTTGGTCTTTTCTTTGTCAAGATAGATTGTTGGTCTCAGAATCTGTGGAGCAAGAAGTGTGTGGGAAGAAAGGGACTGTTGGAAGGGACCTTACAACATCAAGGCAATGGTTGTATTCTCCTTTTCCTATTTCTAATACAACGATATATTTCTTTCCCATAAAATTGGTCGTATTTAATTGTATGACTCCTTGATCACATACATAGGTTTTGTTGAGTATACGTTGTTGCTTTGACTTTGTTGGCTTGTGTCTTTTTACATGTTCAACATTCCATAATCCTTGGAATGGAGTGAGGACAACACTAGCGAGGAAAAATGATGTTTAAAAGGTATGTCATTTATCTCTTGTTAGTTAATATGGTTGATAATTAAAACTTAGGGAAAGTTTTATATTATGTCTTGTTTTGTTCTAGTTTCGGGGTGAAACTAGGGAGATATGTTTGTGTCCGCACTTATCAATTTGTTCGATAACAACGGTCTGATTTTCATTTATTTTTCTTTGTGATGGTCCCCGACAAGGTCTGGATAAAATAAGTTGGGACTTGAATCAATCGAGCCATTACCAGATCGGTTGCGTCGAGCCTGACAACAACCCATGGGAGACGAAAAGAAAAATGATGGAGCAGGATATCCTATTAAAATGTTGCTCGAGGAATCCCTTGCGCGACAAAGGAATGAAATGATGGACAACTTCACGCAGATCCTTCAACGATTTCCCACGGGAGAAGCATCTTCATCAAGCGGCCATGCAACCCCCTTCAAGGTATAGGTAATTTTTTATATTCCATTATTTGAAGGACTGAAAGACACGGATGCTATAGATAGATGGATGAATCTGCTCGAAGGATATTTTTAAGTCTACAATTTTTTCGATAGGGAAAATATCACTTTTTTACTCCTCAAGGTTGTTCCCCATGTTAAAGACTGGTGCGATACTTACTCTGAGCAAAGGGCTGTGGAGGAATCTGTAATTTTTGTGGTGGCCCCTACATGGGATTCCTTCCGGGACGCCATTAAAGAATAATACTACCTTGTTGGAAGCTATGAGGACCACTACACCGGATGGACCACCCTCCGTTAAGAAAGGGACCAGACAGTACCAGACTTCACGAATATTTTCCATACCCTACGAACCAAATTGGGTATCAAATATTTTGAGCATCATCTGGTGCTCAAATACCGCGGCTGTTTTCATAGATACATTCAAATAGAAATGGAGTTCATGTACATCGCCTCTTTGGGAATGACTTATATATACGCTGTCAAGATCGAGAAAAAATTTAAGCAGAAACAATGAGAGTTTGGATCTAAAAACCCCTCACAGGCGAAGCAGGAAAAAGGCAACCCCAACCCACACAGCAAGGGACCAAGTCGAGATGGACACCCTCACGAAAATCCATCCAAGCCGCAAC
This sequence comes from Picea engelmannii, assembly GCA_009831015.1. Lineage (NCBI taxonomy): Eukaryota > Viridiplantae > Streptophyta > Pinopsida > Pinales > Pinaceae > Picea > Picea engelmannii. Next base: position 1,370,916 of record ML777219.1, on the reverse strand, counting down.
ACAATAAGGGCAACGAGAAGACGAAGAAGGACACAGGAAAATGGTATGAGTACCATAAAAGTCCTTGGCACAACACCGACAAATGTCTCTCCAAGAAGTCCCTCGTGGCCGAGCTGAAGGCTTCCGATTCAGAAGACGATTTTGATTTCGAATCAAATCCTGAAGGAGGGAAGAATATTATCGATGTTGAGCCTAGTGCCATGGTCGCTACCACCAAATTCCGGTCAATCGAACTAGAAGAACTAGAGGAAGGGGAACGCCTCTTTCACTCACAGATGTGGGTCAAGGGGGCTCTGATTCATTTCATTGTCGACAACGGTATTCACAAGAACCTGATTTCAGCAGAGGTCGTCAAACAGATGGACCTACCAACGACACCGCACCCACAACCCTACACCATCGACTGGTTTCGTCAAGGAAGAGATCTCTGTGTCAGACAACAATGGTGTCTGCCCTATGACATCAAGCCTTTCAAAGATGAGGTACTGTGTGATATTCCTCCCATTGAAGTTTGTGATGTTCTTTTAGGACAACCATATTTGTGAAAGAATCATGTTGTGTATGAGTCTAGACCCCACAGTGTTATTATTACTTTGGGTAGACAATTGTACATGATCCCATAGGTGGCACCGCCTACTGTTATTTCTTTAATCTTTTCTAAGCAATGCAGTAAGGTCATTTCACAGATCAGGAAGTTCGTCTTCTTTGTGATTTGTGCTCACAGTAAGAAAAAGGTCACCACCACATCCATGGTCTCTACACAACACCTCTCTTTGCAGCAGAAAAAAGTTGACGGGATCTTGGAAGAATACAGAGACATCTTCGCTTCACTTACAGGGTTATCGACACACTGCCAAGTCAAGCATCCAATTGATTTGACCCTCGGAGCACCTCTACCTAATGGGCTAGTCTATCGGCGCTCGTTGATGGAGAATGGTGAAATCAGGCATTAGATCCAAGAGATTCTTCAGAAGGGGAACATCAGAACCATCTCCTCCCCTTGTGGAAGCTCGATTGTACTGGTGCAGAAGAAGAATTGTATTGGTACAGAAGAAGGACAGGACTTGGCGACTCTGCATTGATTACAAAGACTTAAACAAAATCACAGTCCGAAACTACTACCCCATTCCCAGGATTGATGACCTTCTTGACAAACTCAAGGGGGAAAAGTTCTTCAACAAGATTGAACTAAAGTTTAGCTACCACCAAGTTCCCATTGAACCAACTGATGTCTGGAAGACAACCTTCAAGTCTAAAGAAGGTCTCTACAAATGTCTAGTCATGCCATTTGGATTAACAAATTCACCATCCACTTTAATGAGGTTGATGGATGATGTATTGAGACCTTTCACCAACTCCTTTGTGGTAGTATATTTGGATGAAATCCTCATCTTTAGAAAAACGGGGGAGGAGCACATGCGATATATTCAACAGGTTTTGAGCACTCTGTGGCAGCAAAAACTTTATGCCAACTTGAAAAAATTCTCTTTTGGCATGAACAAGGTCCAATACATGGGCTACATTGTTGATGAGCATGGGGTACATGTTGATCCAGCTAAGATACAAGTCATCTGTGACTGGCCAGCCCCAACCACACTGACTGAGCTTCAGATCTTCTTGGGACTAGCCAATTTCTACCGACGTTTCGTGTTGGGATTCTCCCATATTGCATGGGCCCTTAGCCAAGTAACCAAGGGAAGTGGCAGAGCCAAGTTTGGGTGGTGGAAGGAGCAACAACGAGCATTCTATGATCTGAAACATCGCTTGTGCTTAGCTCCCGTAGTCTCCTTTCCCGATCTGTAACAACCATTCAATATTGAGACTAATGCATCTGACTATGTTGTGTGCATAGTTCTCACTCAACATGGGCATCCTATGGCATACAATAATGAGACACTCTCTGATACTGTCTAGAAATACCCCACCTATGACAAGGAAATGTATTCCATTGTACAAGCCTTTCGTCAATGGAAAAATTACATTTTGGGGAAAGAGATGATCATATACACTGATCATAAGCCTCTACAGTTCATACAGACATAAGGGAAATTGCAGAGCGAACGCCATCAGAAGTGGTCCACCTACCTGCAGCAGTTCCATCTCAACAACAAGTATAAGACATGTATCTCCAATCGTGTTGCTGACTGTCTCAGTCGGACTCCTGTGGTCACACTCACCACTATGATCCAGTCCTATGGACATGAAGCATTAGAGTGGCCCCAAATTTATCAGTAAGATCCAGACTTCACCACCACATATAAGCTCTTGGGTACATGTCCCATTGTCACTAATTTTCACATTCAGGATAGACTCTTATGCCACCCGGGCCATCTCTGTGTTCCTACAAGAGAGCGTTCAATGATGATTTGGGAAACCCACTACAGTCGGGTGGCATGACATTTTGGCATAGATAAAACCGTGGTCATTCTTCAGAAACATTTTTATTGGCCAAAACTTTGATAGGACGTCAACAAGTATATCCGATCTTGCACTGCCTACGCCATTTCCAAGCCAACCATGAACAAGCAAGGCTTATACACCCCTCTTCCTATTTTCGAGAAGCCATGGGAATCCATCTCAATGGATTACATGTCTGGTTTGTTGTCCACCAAGCACAAAAATGACTGCAAGTTTGTGGTCGTTGATCAATTTTCGAAGATGACCATCCTCACAACATGTAATAAGAATTTCACAACGACCGAGACTGCCAAGCTCTTCTTCGAACGAGTTTGGGTCCACTTCGGGATACCACAGACCATTATCTCTGACCGAGACAACAGGTTCCTCAACACCTTTTAGTCGAGTCTCTGGTCTCTATTGGACACCAAGATCACAAAATCCACTGCTTTCCAACCCCAAACCGATGACCAAACCGAGGTTGTCAATCGGATGATTGTGCACATCCTGCACATCTACAATTCTAAGAATCCCCGTACATGGGACGAGATTCTCCCATATGTCCAACAAAGCTACAACATGGCTCTCCATAGTTCTGTCGACCACAACCCATTTCAAGTGGGTCTGGGATTCCAACCCTTGGGACCCATTGATGTTGCACTTCCTTTTGCCACCACACAGACATACTTTTCCCCTGATTCATCTGCAATCCACAAAGCCACCAAATTCATTGAATAGATTCAACACATCCGCCAACAGGTCTAGGAGATTTTGCAGAAATCCAATGCTAAGTACAAGCAACACCACGATCAACACATGGTACCACACCAGTTTCAGGTTGGCGACACAGTCTGGTTACATTTGCAGAAGGAGCGTCTCACCGGGCCCCATTGGAAGCTTCGCCCACTCCGTTATGGGCCTTACACTATCACCAAGGCTATGGGTAGCAATGCTTTGAGCTCAACACTCCACCCTTCCTTGGTCTGCATTGAGTATTCAATGTGGACCTCCTTAGGCCATATTTTCCACCATTATTGGACACCTCTGAGATCGTCAAACATATGACACCAACAGAGCTCAAACCTGACTGCATGGAACAATCATCTATCGATCATATCCTGGACACACAGGTCAAGGGCACTTGCCAACAATAGAACCATCTTTATCGGGTTGTCAAGGCAGGGCAACTCCTACACCAAGGCAAGTGGCTCACCTGGGGCCAAATCCAACAAAAGTTTCCTCACCTTATGGGGGAACTCAACACAATGGATACCATTGCTTCCTAAGGGGGGAGGATTGATCTAGGTGGATATTGGTGGCCATCCACCTATTCCAACTGGCTCCTCGTGACTGTTTTTGTTCAACAAATCTTTTTGTACTGCTTTATAATTGTGAGTTGTACACTTCTGGGGATGTCTGAAGCCTCACACATTCTCCAGGTGGATACGGGTGGCCTTGTGCCTAATCCAACTGGCTTATTTTGTATGTTTTCATGTCAGGACATCTTGATGTACTTTCAGGGCTGTTTTGGGGCCCTAAACATTGTTTTTTTGTCTCTCCACAATTAGACTATAGATGAAGTCAGAGTCTGATGACAGAATGTGTAGTTCTCTAAAATATCTTTCCAATGGGCTATCACGTGCCTAAAACGGAGGTCGTATGCAAAAGTTATGACCCTAGGAAGTTGAGGTACAAAATTACACCAACTTACCCATAGGGCCCACATGAATTTTGACGTTTCACATTCTAGGGTTAGGTTTTTGGATGTCTAGGGTTTTGACATTCATGACTAATATGAAAATGGCCTATGGAGCCTCATTGTAATCCATTCTGCTCAGACGGATGCACGTAGAAGCCACATATCTTCTCAGAGATAACTACCATTATTCGAGCAAGTTTCAATTTTGCAGTTTTACAGTTTCAACCGATTTCATTATTTAATAGAAGATATTGTTCACTGGATATTTATGTTATTCTTCATATCTTTGTTTATTGTATTCAGTCTGTTAATCAGTTCGTTCCGCTCCTAAATCCAGATCAGGAAGATTGACGTAATACTTTCTATCTTGGTCGTCCTACAGGCTTACATCCCACGATACCTCGAAGGCTAAGTTGGGGCATAGATACGATCAATCAGAAGCATAAGTTCACAACAAGACAAATGCATACACATAGCTTGACCATTTCAATACATAAACCATTTATAGATATATAAATACATGCATTCATCCATTATTCCATTTCAATGCACAAAGTATGAAAACACTTATCAGAACCAGAAGACATGATGCGACTGTTGAAAGGGGTGCTTGTTTCCACCCAACCATAGGCTCAGTCACTCATAACAGATTTAGCACTGACCACCCTCGAGCTAGACCATGATGCTTAGAGATAGAATCATTTATTTCGGCTCAACAACAATTAGGGACGGAGGTTACTCTCCTCCTCCCAACTCAGCGACAGTTAGGGACGAAGGTTACTCTCCTCCTCCTGCAAAATCTTGGCAATGGTTTTCACTATACCAAGAAAAGAGGTTTGCCTGAGTACTTCCTCTGTCACTCACCAACCTCGTTTATCATCTTGTATCATAACCCTACTAGCCAATTTTCTGCGACCAGAACATGCTCATTTCTTAGTTCTTCCTCGAACCCGAGAGCTTAGTCTCTCGTCTCTGCCCTCTTCGTAGGTCTTCCTCTTCCCACCATGCCTTCCTCTCTTTCCTTCCTCAACAAGATTACGTGTGGCCTGAATTCCCAGTCCGTGGTCAAGTTTGAAATCCTTTCAGATGGGCACTTTGCCCCATCCCCTCATTAAGTCTTGAGGAGGTCTTCCCACCTACCAGCCTGACTGTAATTCATCCCTGGGTGAGAGGACTATTCTAGTCTTGAGCAATTAAATCAAGCAAGGTACCGGTTTGGTGGGGGTTATCTCAATCATTCCTAGTTCCCCTCACCATCTCTCTCATAACATATGTGGTCTATCTTGGCAAACCCCTCTTTCAGTAATCATGCAACACTTATCCATTTTCTATTAATAACAAAAATTACATTGATTGTCCTTTTATACAAAGGTTCATCAAATCAAACTTTCACACATATCGAGTTTTCCATAGTCTCTTGGCCAATATATTTATATTTACAAACTAGAGGAAACATGGGTGTTACAGAATGTCCAAACCAGTTGTTTGAGCAACAATAGTGATATAAGATTGTGAATCGGATGATTCTTTAGTGGAGACAAAGGTGATAATCAAACACTTGGAGGCCAACTTGATACAAAATGACAATATTGAAGAGTGTACAAGCACTGTAAATTTTGTTACAAATTTTGATACAAGATTATTAAAAACAAATACTTGGCATTATTGCACTTCACATCCAATATATGACATCACATTTATTTATTCCATTACATGAATTTAATCACTTCAATGAATAAATGTTGTAGTTAGTTAAGATTAAAACTCCAAACTTAGTTTATCTAAAATTGAAAAAATCAAAACTTAAGTATAATCTAAGATTGGAAATTCTCATTTTATTATCCCTGAGAAACATGACATCATTACACTTCACATCCAATATATGACATCACATTATCTAAGATTGAAAATTCTCATTCTATTTTAGTTAGCACAACTTGACCTTAATCTTTGTTAATCACTCAGACTTAGTAATCACTAGCCATCATAGTAAATTTTAAATATGATCAAGTAAAAGTAAAAAAATAAACATGTAAATGGATGCCTTTATAATAGTGAGGAAGTTAGTGGTTGAAATCACAACCATTGATTTATTGGGACCACTAAGAATATTCCATCAATATTTAATCTTGTCCATACAAAACTGATTAAACACTAAAAACCTATTAAATGTGTCCATTATCAATAGATGTACACCTTTCAACCTAACATAATTAGAGTTGATTTAAGTTGATCTGATAACATGAAAGAAAAATATAACGCTTGAAAGTCAACGGATGCCCACAAATGCCGCGGCTACTCCTGTAAATATAGTTTTTCAATTTTCCCCGTGTATATTTTCCGGCAGATGCTTTGAACCGAAAATTATTACAACAATTTCATTCTTGCATATTCTGACTTTCTGCACTCTGCTCAGACCTTCACGCGGCTCAGATTCAATTCCCTCTCAACGATTAGTTCTCGACAGGCGGCGGTATCACAATCCACAGCTGCTACAACTCTTTTAATCTTGGAATGACTGGTCCTCCTGTCTCATAGGACGATGGGTAGTTGTTTGCACAGCTCCCGTGATTTCCACGGTGAAAGGCGGTTCCAAGTTTGAATGACGGCTCCTTCCTACAGCACGCGGCCCCTTTTCCAAAGGTGGCTCCCTGACACGACCCCTTTTCCAATGGCGGCTTCATGACAACACACTCACACAATAAACTAGCTATGGTAATCTACTCCAACAGTATATTAATCGCACATTTGTTTTCGTGAGGGAGTTAAATCCAAATCAGCTGTCATACCATGAAACAAAAATGGACAGTAAACATATTTTCTTTCACACACCAATAACCTTTTAACACACCAATAACCTTTTAAGTAAATTGTGAATTTTACATATATGAATATATCATGCTTTGATTTACGATAAGCATGCTATTTTAATCATACTAACAAATTAGTTGAGAGAATATTTCAATTATATATTAAATTAGAAGATTAAGTTGGAGAAGATTTCTAACAACCAACTAGATTTACAACAACTTCTTAAATAATAGATTCAAACAATTCACATAAATAATAATCTCTACATTACAATAATCTCTACAATAATGACTCATAACCATAGGATATGATGAATAATAAAAAACAAGTAGAAGCTATTCTAACGTGGACCTTATTAATAACATGAAAGAAATAAATATATAACAATATATTTTTACTAAGAAATTCACATTTTTTCCATTTTTATTAACAAGAATTTACTTCAGATGAATTTTACCCAAAAACATTTAGTTTTTCCTTTGACATGTTGGACAAAGAGAAAACTAGAAATTGCATTATCATCCAAATACAAATCAATTTCTGTCAAGTATATTCTATATCATAAACTAATCTTTGGCCTTAATATATCTTAGATCATATAATCCATATATCCATGCCATGAAACTAAACAATATCCTGGGGCTCTCTCATCTAGTTTTTTTTGGAACATTTGTAGTGTTGTGGGGATGACTTTCAAAAGAAAATTAATGTGCTAAATGCATGTCCAAAGGGCATGGCCCATCTATGACATGGTTATGTGTCTAGAGAAAAGCTATCAATAATGCAAAAATCAATTTTAGTTTAGTTGTTTATCAATATAGAGATAAACTATAGGTTTTTTGGTTGATTATGTGCTTGTACCTTAACATATCTTTTTCACATTTTATTTCAAAATTTTATCTAAAATCAATTTTAAATGACATTTTTTTAAGCTCCACTTTATAAAACATCATCACAATTATTAAACTTTGCAGAACTATTTTCCTCTCTCCCATATGTCTTTAAAGGGTGTTACCTTGGAAGGGCATGTGCCTTACAAGCAAGGAGTGTGGTTTGATCGAATTGTGCCCTACCATAAACTAATAGATGATATGTAATTTATTTTTAAGGAAATAATATTTTACATGGATGTATGTTGTTGGTTGATGAATGAAATATTTTCATTGGTTGTTGAATGAAATACTTTTTTAAGAATTGCTTTTTATTTTTCCATTAAAAAAACACATAAGTGATACTGTTTTTAAAAGAGAAAAATGTTATTATCTCTATAAACACTTTCATTATATATAATATTTGGAAAGATTAATTTTTGTTTTAAAAGAGTAAAATGTACTTGTATTTTGTATTGTGTCTAGTGAAACACTTTCATTTTATATAGTATTTGGAGAGATCAATTTTCTTTCACTTTGTATAGTATTTGGAGAAATTAATTTTTAAAACAATATAATTTTTTTTCTTTTATTGACACTCAACTTCTAATTTATTTTTAAAGAAATAATCTTTTACATGGATGTATATTTCCATTGATTGTTAAATGGAATATTTCTTTAAGTATTGTTTTATATCTTTTTATTAAAAAAAAAAAAGGCAAAAGTGTTATTACCTTTAAAAGAGAAAAAGTTATGGTATTTTGTATTGTTTTTAGAGAAACACTTTCATTTTATATAATATTTGGAAAGATTAATTTTTATTTTTAACAGAGAAAAAATATTAATATTTTTAAACTGTCTCTAGTAAAACACTTTCATTTTATATAATATTTATAAAGATTAATTTTCTTTTACTTTATATAATAATAATAATAATTGAAGAGATTATTTTTTTAAACAATAATGAGAAAAAAACTTTCTTTACTTACATTGATAGTGTATATAATTTTTTCCATCCATTTCTTTTTTGGGTAACACAACTAATATTATATACTCAAAGCCAACTAAGTCTCTTTTTTTGGGTAACACAACTAATATTATATACTCAAAGCCAATTAAGTCTCTTTTTAAGATAATAATTATCTAATATTATATCATTTTTGAATGGATTTGTTAGTTAACCTCAATATTTGCCTCCTTTGCCACAGGGACGAAGAAACTTCCAGCCATTTATTCTCTCAATGCTATTTTACCCGCTTGTTTGGGACAAGGTGGACAACAAATCAAATACAAGCTGGACAAGGACCTCTATCTCATCCTGCTTTGATTATTGTATCTTAAACAAACACTATTACAAACTTCTTTCTCCTTTGGTCAATTGGTTTATTTGGAAGGCTAGAAATTCAAAAATCTTTGATGATAAGCAACCTTCCATCAATGATGTTTCTTACAAAGCTCTAGCCTGTTTCAAAACTGAAAAGACATCCACCCGGGAATTAAAAAAAAGAGACTTTAATCAACCCACTAATCCCTAAGGATACTTCAACGGGTTGGAAAGAGCAATTCAACAAAGTGGAACTCTGAGTGGCGCAGGTGGACTGATTAAAATCAACAACTCTAGTTTCAGATGGACTCTCTGCTGCAGCCTAGGCACCAACACAAGGGAAAAACTTCTGAGCACCTGCTACACTTGGCCTCCAGACTTAGTGTTGAAAATCTCCATTTGATTGGTTGAACAATCAAGGTAAGCTTCAATCAATCACTCTCCTGGCTTGGAAAGATAGAGTCAGATCACTATTTCACCATTTCAAGAATCTCACCTTCTCCCATTCCTCCCGAGAATTCAATAAAAAAGCGGACATGCTTTCCAAATCCGCTTAAAAAAAAAGAGAGTGTTCTCTCTTATAACCACTGGCTGGATGGTCACGAAGGACCCACACTTGCTATTAAAATTAAATTTCCTAAGACAGGAGAATCTTGCTTGATGACAGACTTTAGTATTTTCTCATTATATCATTAATTCTAGCAGCAGCAATCTCATGTTTAATACATTTAATTCTGGTATTTATTTACTTTTTCAAAAGACTTAGGCAGCTATTGTATCTTTTACTCTTCATTCTATTGATCAATCGTCACTCTGGCTATAACTCTTCATTCTATTAATTAATAGATCATTATAGGTGAATGATAGTAATTGAAATTGATCTTTTGTAGATGTAATTTAATGTGAGAACACATTATATTTTAAATATAATTGAGCAAGTTTTTCACTTGGAAAAAACTCCATTCTGAAATAAAATTATACCAAATACACTAAAATCAAATCCAAACGGATGGTGAACCACAGCAACCGACCTTTTCTCTCTCTATACCCGCTAGGTTAATGAATACAGACATTCCTTTGGGTATTCCAGAGCTCCCCAGCTGTATCTCTTGCTTGGCCTGTCTGACTGTAAGAAACAGGGGTACAACCTCATGTACGAACAATGGGCATCCGCACACATAATAATCAGACATGACTTATGATCAGTTCCCATAAAGAAAAGAACGGGCATCCGCACACATAATAATCCCACATGACTTATGATCAGTTCCCATATAGAAAAGAACGCTCTTAAAATACTAACCAAAAAAGGAAAGGCATTGAAGTAAAATAATCCTACAACCTTAAGATCACAGAGTTGAATGCAAGTATATGTCATTGAAAAAAATTACTCAAGAGACGTGTCTCTGACATAACGATATAACTGTAATTATCTATATACCTAACTAAATATTTGTTTTGACGGCCATCGTTTAGTACCTAAATACAAAAGACAATCCTATACTGGATCCATATTGACCCGCCTGGATTTTTCATTATTCCAATCCTAGGTTAAGAGGAGGATATTTCCTGCAGCTTGACTTTCTCAGCTGTGGATCCATATTGGCCTGCCTGGATTTCTCATTATTCCAATCCTAGGTTAAGAAGAGGATATTTCCTGTACCTTGACTTTCTCATCTGTAAGCGACTGGTCAATGATACGACGCTCGTGAAGCCAATACTGATCTTCTGCCTTGATAAGTCCATTGCCAAAGAAAGGATATCTGACACTTTTCTTCTGCCATGATAAGTCCATTGCCAAAGAAAGGATATCTGACACTTTTCAGAAAGGCGGGCCTCCCCCCATTGGAGGATGGAGGGTCACGACGAGTTTATCTCGTTATCAGTTCTGGCTCTTGTATATACAAAATTTCCTTCGTTCCAATCCAGTACACAACTTTTTCCCTGCATGTATGTAACACATTAATTGATAAGCACCATGCAGTAAGTCATTATTGGCTTATTGTGATGGTTCACTGACTTGCATTATGTCCTTTGGATACATATTATAAATAATATTTAACAGAAAGGATAAAAAGACACTGAATCAATCATTGACTCTATATGATGCTTAATATTTTCGATCCTAAACCCTCAACAACCTTCAATCCTCAACACTGTCATCCTATCATAATCATGCTATTCATCATCCAACTTGCTGCCATTCTCGCTTTTAATCTCCCATCCTTAAGCCATCGCTTAAACTCATCACTCAGCGCTTCAACAAGAGTTGAACAACGTGCATCTGCAAAATATTAGCTATTTTTTCCCAAACCTGCATGTGTTTATGTCAAAATACATATAAAAGAAAACTACATGCTAGGAAAACGAACAACGATCATATGCTATAACCTGATTTGCTTTGCTTTCGGTTACATGAATCTCAGCTACCACAGAGTTAGCCTGGAATATGGAAGGATTATAATTTTTTTTTTGGAATATCAACCAATACCAACAAGAGAAGAGAGAGAGCACAGCCTTGCAATATTAAAATCATTCTCTACTTCTTTCAAGAGTCTATTATTCCTCTAAAGAAGTTCTGATGGATTTTAATATTGCAAAGCTTGCTCTCTGCCTTCTCCTATGAGTGTGGGTGATGAAAACCATACTGCACAAGCAATCAAGATATGATTCACAGCACTGCAGTGCACAAACAATCAAGATATGATGACAACCGTATCAGAATAAGTGGAGGAACTGCAATGCACGTTCCTCCAACATAAGTGAAGTTCCAACATTCGTCCAACCTATTTATAGTATGTGCAGACTGCAAAATAACCATTTTACATCAAAAGTAACTAGTCACGAGGTTACAATGTGAGCATTTACTCTGTCCACAGGTATACGAGGTTGGTACTCAGCCACTCTACCCAGGGTTAATTAACTTGTCCCGACTCCCAAGGTACAAAGAGTTAAGCACCAGACACAAGGTTAAACTAAATAATCACAAGAACAGTACTTACTCTATCAGCGGTCTCCACACGTAAACGAGGTTGTACACAGTCACGTGGGTACAATTATCGTTCGCCGAGGTGGATACTTTTTTCGAAGGGCCGAGGCGGTCCTTTGGACCGGTGGATACTTACTCTATCAGCGCTCTCCACAAGTGTACCAGGTTGGTACTCAGTCACGTGGGTCAACAATTATCCGTATTCAATCACATGGATCAACAATTGTAACACAGTATATATATAGTCATCTAATGAAATTTACAGCAATATTATTAGACGTTTTGGGAATCTAACTGTCGATCATGTACGAGTGGTTTATTCGAACCAATTAATTTCAAACACAAAGGCTTCACATGGTCTTCGATTCAAGTCTAATTTGAAGTTGGTAAAAGTTCAGAACTCCGACACCGATAGTGATTGATATTGTTTCAATCTATATAATACTCATACAGTTTTAGATTCAAGTCTACTTTGAAGTTGGTAAAAGTTCAAAACTCCAACAGTGAGAGTGATTGATGACGCTCGACTTTATTTTGATCTATATGATATTCTCTCAGCATGATCAGTTCTGTTGCTGTAAAAAGATTACACAATGCAATTATTTGATATTTTCTTATTGTTAATCAGTTCTGTTGAAATAGAGGAAATTGTAGAAATTGGATATTCACTGGTGTTAATTAATTTGGTCATAAAAAGACATCAACAATAACTAGCTTGTTGTGCATCATTCAATGCTTCGGCAGGTGGTATATACATATTCGAACATATCTTGGTGTATATATCAAAACAATCTGAGAGTACATATACCAGCGACCTTGGCATTGAATATTGTGCAGCAGGCTGGTTATTGCTAGCCCTAAGGCTCGACTTTTTTCAATCTATATGACATTCTCTCAGCCTGATCAGTTCTGTTGCTGTAAAAAGATTACACAATGCAATTATTTGATATTTTCTTAGTGTTAATCAGTTCTGTTGAAATAGAGGACATTGCAGAAATTGGATATTCTCTGGTGTTAATTAATTTGATCATAAAAAGATGACCAACAATAACCAGTTTGTTGTGTATCATTCAGTGTTTCGACAGGTGGTATATAAACATTCGATGGTGTATATACCAGACAATCCGAGGGTACATATACCAGCAACCTCGGCATTGAATATTGTGCAACAGGCTGGTTATTGCTAGCCATAAAAAGATCCCATCCTGCTGCAAATATTCATTATGCTAAGCAGTATTGAATGCTGTGGGATAGATGAGCTATAGGCTGTAGGATCTGAAAGCATTCAGATTATTCATCCCCAGCAATATTTAATGTTGTGTATTAGGGTGGATATTGATATTGCTCATCTTAATTAAATATTTCTTCACATATTAATTGTAATTTAATTTAGATGTATTTGTTTTACATTTAAATAGGTTCATAATTTTAGATATTTTTTTAAGGTGGTAAAACTTATCATAACTGTGGTTAATATGTAATAAGGATAATTTTTATTAATTTCTATTGACTAATACCCACTTACTAGTCATCCTTATTTAGGAAAATCAAACCACCTAAAATAACCCACTAGTTATGTTTTATAAGGGGCAGACTCTCACCACTTCTTATATGTCTCTCACTCCTGTGATATGTCTTTTGGTTTTCTTTGATTTAAGAAAAATAAGTTCTTAACCAATAAAAGTGTTTTAGGTTTCCTAAATAATATCCAACAAAAAAACCAACATCCCTTGTAATCATAAATAAATCTCTGTATACATTAGAGTCATATATTTTTAAAAAAAGTAACATAATCTTAATTTCTCAATTACTTTATACAATATATTCTTTATCCTATTATAAATTAAACTCCAAATAAATATTCATTATACAATATATCCATTCTCTATTATATATTAAACTTCAAATGGATATTCATTATCAAATTAAACATTAATTACCTAATCTATAAAAATAGAAAATATGTAATTTTTCTCATTACACTATCCCTTTCAAAGTGGATCTATTTTTTTCCAAATAAAAACCAGCTCTTCATGTTATTTAAAAAAAAAATTATATAGAGAAAAAGTGACAATCCGAACTTATAACTTCTTTAATGGCTTCACATGGACTATGGTGGGCAAAAAGGTTTTCTTACTATGAAATAGTATGAAAATAAGAGTAGACAAGATGGAGCAATGAAACTCTTCATGTTATTTAAAAAAAAAATTATATAGAGAAAAAGTGACAATCCGAACTTATAACTTCTTTAATGGCTTCACATGGACTATGGTGGGCAAAAAGGTTTTCTTACTATGAATAGTATGAAAATAAGAATAGACGAGATGGAGCAATGAAAGATGAGCATGTGTAATTTTATTTTTTATTAATTGTTTTTAAAATTTTAAGAAAGTTTAGTCATATCGAAATTAAAAAATTTGAATTTTGAAATTTTAAAATTATTTTTTTATTTTTGAGAAATTCACTTTAATATATAATTTTTGTAAAATATTATCAAAATTTTATAAATTTAGAAAAATTAAATTAAAATCAATAACTTTTAATCACTAAATAACTTATCTAAAATTTTTATAAATTAAAAAAAAAATTAAAAATAATAATTTTTAAACGATCACTAAATAACTTATCTAAAATGAATATAATAAAAGATATAACTTTTGAATTATGAACGGATCACTGAAGAACTTACCTAAAGTAAATATAGTAAGAGATATAAGATTATTATTTGTTATATATTTTGTATAATAGAACATAAAGAGATATATGGTTATTATTTATCATATATTATAGATATATGAAATATTTATGATGTTCATTTTTCATAAATTCACTTTAATATATACTTTCTATAAAATATTATCAAAATTTTATAAATTAAAAAAATAAAAATAAAAATAATAACTTTTGAATTATGAATGGATTACTAAATAACTTACTTAAAGTAAATGTAATAAGAAATATAAAATTATTATTTGTTATATAATAATAATAACAACAACAACAATAATAATAATAATAATCAATTTTTTAGGTCAACGTCAAGCCACATCAAATTGATTATTATTTATTATAGTTATTATTTATCATATATCATAAATGTATGAAATATTTATGATGATGATGGTTAATGTAAAATGAGATTAAAATTAGAACTTTAAAAATATTACAAGAAGCATTCCAATATCATTATAGTTTTAATGATTAAGAATATTAGTACTATGATAAATATTTTGAAAATAAAATTTAATTTGAATATAAAATTCTTTCAAAAATGTTTTAGAAATCTTCCAAAACATAATTAATATGAATTTAATAATTAAAAGATTTTCCAAAACATAATTAATATAAATTTAATAATTAAAAATATATGTATTTTTTTATAAGTCATAAATTATTGAAAATAATTTATTTATTTTTAAACTTAAAAAAAAAATTGTAAATAAAACTTTTTAAGAAAAATAATATTCTATCAATATAAAATCAATTTAATAATTATTTACTTTTAAAGTTATAATTTTAAATTAAATTAAACATTACATTTTAAATTTTAATTAAAAAAAAATAATATATTATTCATCAACCAACCAAAATACTCTAAATCATATTAATTAATAATGTATTGTAATTTCTAAAAAGAATCTTTGAAAATATTATTCATCAATCAACACAAATGCCACAAATTCTCTATGGATTGATTTTGTATATTTTTCCTTCACTAATATTTAAATCATCATGCTTTTCCCATGAATATACGATCAATCAAGTGCCTCTTCTTTATCTTGGTGTTCCATCAAAGTTTGGATATTAGGAATTATTTGACTTATACTCTAGTTGTCCCCTAATAATTATACCCTTTCGTATCCATTGCATTCTAAATATGTTTCCATGTTAATTGTTGAATATGAATATTTGAGAATGCTATGATAAGGTGTAATATTACTCTCGAAGGGTGAATTCCTATGAATGTTTGAGAATGCTATTATAATGTGTAATATTATTCTGGGAGGGTGAATCCCTCTCTAGGTTGGATAGTGAGATCTATTTTTACATTTAACCATTTTGAGTTTTTTATCATTTTATTTTGGATCAATTAAAAATATCTTTTATAATATTTTTACATTTAACTATTTTGAGTTTTTTGATCATTTTATTTTAGATCAATTAAAAAAATCTTTTAATTATAATTAAAAATATTTAATATCTATATTAAGAATTAGGTTTAATCCTTGTATCATCAATTAGAACAACCAACCAGGTTGATCCATTCGGCCCTGAGAACAGAAGGTCTAAGCAATGCTTTCTAAGCGCTTCATTAAGTTCGTGATATAGTCTAGGTCTATAGCGGGCTATTTAGGAAACACAGAATTCAATAGGTAAGGTTAAGAATAACTTCCAACAGCATTGCCTATCTTCGTTTTTGAAGCAACCTCCCTTCCCATCATTAAGAAAATTAAATAGAGAAATTCAACTAAGTTATTAGTGGTTTCATGAATGTTCTACAAAAAAAAATCTCGAATAGAGTGTTAATGATTTTCTCTCAATGCTTTCTCTAGATTTCCCTACACACTCCATCAAAGTTCAGTGCAAGACAGGGTGGTATTAGTGGTTGTCATGTGGATGCTTTATTTCATGCTTGAATGGCCTTTCGATCAAATTGAGACACACCTATAATCAATATGCTAAATTTTATTGTCATTTAGTACATTTTAAAAATCATCATCCTTCCCTTGTTTGTTTAGTATGATTTCAATTACATGTTTTTATATCTTTTTTTCAATTTGTTGGAGAGATTTCTTTCAGTGTAGTGTTCCTTGTTAACTGAAAGAGAATAATCAAAGAAAAAATAGACAAAAATATAGTGTAGACATAATATAAACATAATTGATATTGAGAAATAATAATACTAAGCAAACCTTTAGAAACCTCCAACTAAGAAGATCTCTAAATACAACAATATCCACTTCACAACTGATTACATATCTTATATTACTATATATATAATTTCTAATTGACCAAAACCCTAACCACCTAATGGACCTACACTAATGAGGCATTAACCACTAACTAGTGGACCTTATGTAATGAGGCCACTTACATTTATTGATTTCACACTCTACTACCTCATGTACCTTATTTAATAAACATGGCCCCAATACATTAAGTAATTAGAGGATTTAGGGTAAGAACCTAACATACCCTCCCCTTTAGAAAGAAGTGTTGTCCTCAAAGATGGACATGATGAAGTTGATAGAGAATTTATGTTTGTTCCCATTTAGCATCTTTAGTTAATGTATCCTTCCATTGGTTCAAAACTTCTTGGATAGTGCACTAGTGAATATGATGCCCATGTTTGTCCAAAATGCCCTCAAGATGCAACCAAATGGAACTCTCCTCTTCCAATTTGGGAAGGCTGGTTTGAAATCTATAATTAGACCTGAGAAATTTCTTCAAGCAGGACACACGAAAGACTAGCTAGAGCTTAGAATGGATGGACAAAGCCAAATTGTAAGCCACTAGGCATATATGCTTGAGTATAGTATAGGGTCTGTAAAATTTTGGGGCTAATTTATGGTGGTTCTTCTCCTTGATTGATGTTTTCTTATAGAGTTGGAGACACAAGAACACTTGATCCCCTTACTCAAAGTGGCATTCGACATGATGTTGATAGGCTTGTTTCTTCATGCGATTCTAGGCCAATACTAAATTATCCTTGAGGGTACAAAGAATGTTAGCACATGATGTCAAGGTTTTTTCCACCTCCTAAACCATAGAGAGGCCTGGTAAGTACAATATCACTGAAAGGGGTAGTTATCCATAGATTGCCTCAAAGGAGGTTGTTTTAGCAGCACCATAGTAGGTAGAATTTTACCACCATTCTACCAAAGGTAACCATTGGACCCATTGGGATTACCAGTTTGAAGCAGAAAAACATAAATAAGCTTCCAAACACATGTTGAATACTTCCATCTCATGATTTATTTTGGGGTGATATGTTGTGGTGATATTCAATTGGGTACCTTGAAGTTGAAACACTTGAAATTTCTCGTGAAGATGGGGTCACAATTGATTTAAGCATGTCACAGAGTTTAAAATATTGTCCATGAATTCTTGTGCTACCATGGAGGACTTGAATGGGTGATGTAAAGCATATACGTGAGCATATTTAGAAAGGTGATCAACAAATATCATGATAACTAGTTTATTGCTTGATGGTAACCCCAAAATGAAATTGATAGAAACATTAGTCCACATGGTGGATGGAATGGGTAAGTGTTGTAATTCTCTAGGGGGATTTCTATTTACCCATTATGTCATTGGTCATTTTCACATTCAACCACAAAGGTGTGGATGTTGTTATTTATGTCTTCCCAAAACAATGGATGCTAACAATCCTTTCATGTGTTTTCTAAAACCTAGAATGACCTACTATGGGAGAGGGGTGTAATTTAGATCATATGTTGGATTTAAATGTGGAACATAAAACCAAAAAATATGTTGTTTATAGTAAATCTTGTCATTTTTCCAATTGTACCATGGTTGTGCCAATGGGTTGTCCTGTAGTTGGTGGATGATGTGCACAATCTAGGCATCCACTAACCATTCTTAATGTACCACTTGTAGCGATTTGGGAATTAGGAAAGATAAGGAAAATAGGAAGCCTTCCTCATCTTCCTAGATAGAGTATCAATCACCACATTCTCCTTTCCCTTATTATAGATAATCGTGTAGCCATAGTCTACCATTTTAGTGACCCATTTTAATTTTACCATAGTTCTCGACAAATTTCCTATAATAACTTGTGAGGCCAAGAAAGCCACACAAAATTTTAAGGGTATTGGGTAAAGGCCATTCTATCATCACCTAATTTTTCTTAGGATCAACATGCACACCCTTCCCAGTAAAAATGGTTAGATAAACATGATCGTGGAGCAATAAAATAAAAACAAATGTAGAAATAAAACAAATAAGATACACAATACAATAGAGACATGTGGTTCACCCAGTGTGGGATACGTCCACTAGATAAATTTCCAGGTCCTTCATTTTTATTATCCAACAAAGGAAGGGATACAACCTACAACACACCCGCTGTAACTTCCTCTTGTTTCTCTCACAGTCTCCTCTCTCAGTATACAATATTCACAATGATACACAACTGCAATACAATTCCCTCATAAAAGAGGGTTTCCTTCTAGGGAAAAAAACCCTAACATAACTTCTACCGTTAGATCTGCAACCTTATAATGAAAGGTCCAGATTTACTATGAAATTACAATATACATTTACAAGGAAAATTTTCTTTTGGGGGCTCGCTTGCCCCCAGGCCCCCCAGACTCCGCAGGGGGGGAAATCCCCCCTTGTGACCCCCCCCTCGCGTGGGGGGGGTGTACAGTTTTCATGGGGTATAAACATGGATGAAAACAAAGACCTATGAATCGGGAAGATAATGGGCTCCACAACCAATCATATCCCACTTGGAGACTGATCTCAACAACTCCACCGTTGTTGTATATGCTAGACTATGATCCTTCTTAGAACTGGAAAATTTCTCATATTCACCTTCATGCTTGAAGACCAACTGAAACTGAGAAGGAACTCAGTTTCTCTCTGGTCACTCCCTTTGTTAACATGTCTGCAGGATTCTAGCTAATATGTATCTTTTCCAACTTCAAATGTACATATTCTAAGACAAATCATATGAAATGATACCTGAGTTGTATATGCTTAGTATTCAAATGGAAGGATGAGTTATTTGTAAGATGAATGACACTCTCACTGTCATAGTACAACCTTCTATTCTCCTGCTTCTTTTGCAATTCCTCTATAAACCTATGTAACCAAATCATTTCTTTACTAGCCTCTGTAGCATCAACATACTCTGCTTTTGTTGTTGAAAGTGCAACAAAATTTTGCAGTTTCGAAATCACACTTATTGTTGTTACACCTACAATAAAACATACCCTGTGGTGCTCCTCCTGCTATCTTTATCACCTGCCATATCTGAATCAACATATCCCTGTAGAACAATGTTTGAACCTCCAAAACATAATGAATGAGTAGAAATACCTCTAAACTACCCGAGAATCCACTTTACTGCCTCCCAATGTTCTTTACATGGATTGTGCATATACCCGCTAACAACTCCCATTGCATGTGCAATATCTGGTCTTCTACAAACCATAAGATACATCAAGCTTCCAACTGTTGATGAATAAGGGACCCTGGACATGTATTGTATCTCCTCCTATTTCTTGGGACACATTTCCTTGGTTAATTTGAAATGGTTGGCCAAAGGTGTACTAACTTGTTTTTCATTCTTCATTATAAGCTTCTTCAACACCTTCTCTATGTACTCACCTTGAGACAATGTCAATTTGCGATTTTTCCTGTCTCTTGTTATTCTCATAACAAGGATTTTATTTGCGGCACCCAAATCCTTCATCGCAAATGAATTAGCTAATTTCTTCTTGAGCACATTTATATCCTACATATTAGACCCTGCAAAAAGCATGTTATATACATACAATAGAAGTATAATATAGCTTCCATTTTCTAGCCTTTTAAAATAAACACAGTGATCAAACTGACATCTACTATAACCTTGTTCTGTCAAGAACCTATCAAAATTCAAATACCACTTCCTTGGAGCTTGCTTTAGGCCATACACACTCTTCTTCTGTTGGATGATGTTGTCATTGATGCCAATGGTTTGATTGATTGATGTCAAGTGATTGATTGATGTCAAAGGATTGATTGATTGATGATTTATGTAATATAATATGTATTGTCCTCGATGAGAATGCATAGATGAAGATGGAT
>ML777219.1:1293266-1341498 GCA_009831015.1 Picea engelmannii | reverse complement strand
TGCATACTAAATTTTCCTTCCCTTTGACCTCATACCCCTGTGGCTATTGCATGTAAATCTCTTCCTCCAATTCCCCATGGAGAAAAGATTTTTTTACTTCTAACTGTTCAAGATGCAAATATTCTACTGCCACAAGACTTAAAATAGTCCTAATTGAGCTCATCTTAAAAATATGAAAAAATATTTCATCAAAATATATATATTTCTTTTGTGCAAACCCATTTACAACAAGTCTAACCTTGTACTGCTTTTTGCCTCCATCTTCTTCCTTCAACTTGTAAACCCATTTATTTTTCAATGCTCTTTTTCCTGCAGGTAACTGAACCAAGTCCCAAGTTTGGTTATTTTCTAGGGAATCCATTTCCTATTTCATGCCTTTCTCCCACTTCTTTTTAGTGTCTAGCTGCATTGCCTCTTCATAACATTCTGGTTCACCAGAATCAGTCAACAATAAATAATACAATGAAGGAGATTATTGTTCAGGGGGTCTACTTAACCTGGTAGATATTCTAACAACACTTGTAGGAGTTTGAGGTACCTACTACTCATGTTCTTGTACATTTTGATTTTCTAGTGCCTTTGGAATTTCGTTTTTAGTGATCTCATCAAGAACTATGTATTATGGTTTTTATTTTTCCTGTTTCTTTCCCTGCAACTGATCTTTGTACATGACCTTCTCATTGAATATCACATCTCTACTCCTAATGATTTTATGATTTTAATAATCCCATAAGTGATAACCAAAATCATTAACACTGTATCCAATAAAGGTACACTTCTTAGACTTTGCCTCAAGCTTTGTTCTATTTTCTTTATCAATATGGACAAATGCTTCACAACTGAAAGTCTTCAAAAATGAATAGTTTACCCTTTTACCTGTCCATGCCTCCTTTGTAATTCCACCATTCAAAGAGCTTGAAGGTCTTATGTTTATTAAGTAAACAATCATATCTACAACATCTACCTAGAATTGTAAGGGAAACCTAGCATGCAATCTCATACTCCTTGCACATTCCATGATTGTCTTGTTCATCCTTTATGGAACACCATTTTCTTGTGGTGTTCCTGGAAATGTATTCTCTCTACTAATCCCATGGTATGAAAATTAATCATCAAAATCCTTGCTGCAATATTCACCTCCATTGTCTGATCTGAGACACTTCAACCTTTTTCCTGTCTCATTTTCAACCAAATCTTTCCATTTCTTAAAAGTATCAAAAACATCATATTTTTGTCAAATGGAATAAAGCTAAGTTTTTCTAGTTTCTTCATCAATAAAATAAACATAATAACGAGAGCCACCAAGAGATGATACCTGAGCTGGTCTCCATACATTTGTATGCACAAGATCTAACCTTTCACTATTATTTTCTTTTTCGACTCTGAGAAATTTGACTCTCTTTTGTTTTCCATAAACACAATGCTCACAGAAATCCAAATCAATTTGTTTAAGATATGGAAAAAAGTTTCTTTTTTGAAGTATTTGCATCCCCTTATCACTCATGTGTCCAATCCTATGTTTCCATAGTTCTGTATCCACTCCTGTAGAAGCTAAAGAGATATAAGAATCAGTATTACCAGTACATAAATACAATGTACCTACCTTCTCTCCTATTGCTATCACCAGTGATCCTTTGGTGACCTTCCATGCCTTATCTGTAAATATGGATATACAACCTTCACTTGCCAACTGCCTTGTTGAATTATATTTTTCCTTAGATATGGAATATGTATTACCTCTTTCAACAACCATTTGTTTCCATTCTTTTGTTTTATTTGTACCTTTCCCATTCCAACAATTTTGCATGGTGCATCATCACCCAAATGAACCTGTCCAAAATCACCTTGGACATAATCTAGAAAATGTTTCCTATGGGAAGTGGCATGAAATGAAACCCCTGAATCTACTACCCAACTCTCAAAAATATTATCTACAGAAGGAATCAAAGCAACTTGTAACACATCACCTGTTACATTTGCTTCTTAATTTTTCTCTTGTTGTCCATCTCTTTGTTTCTTTGGAGCTCTGCAGTCTTTCTTTAGATGTCCTTTCTTCCCACAGTTCTGACACTCTATCTTTCCTAGTTTGGATTTGGATCTGCCCTTCCTAGAATTCCCGCGGTTCCATGATCCCTTTTCTCTATCCTTTTGTCTTCCCCTGTTCATCATGTTTAACACATTACCTAATATCTCACCTATGATTTTCCATCGCATTTCCTCGCTAAGGATAACACCAACAACATCATCAAATTTTAAAGTGTTTGAACCAGAGACAGATTTACTTACAACCATGACCAAGCCGTTCCAACTTTTTGGCAATGAGCACAAGATTAGAAGAGCCATGACGTCATCATCAAAGTCCACTTTTACATAACTTAGTTTATTAGTAACCATATTAAATTCATTTAAATGTTATACAATAGACCCACCTTCTAACATCTTCATATTAAATAACCTCTTCATTATAAATACCTTATTGGAAGTTGAGGGTTTTTCATACAGTTTATCCAATGCGTCCATCAACTCCCTCATTGTCTTTTATTTTGAAATATTGAAAGCCATTGACACTACCAGGCTCAGTCGTATCATTCCTAGTTCCTTTCTGTCAAGAACCTCCCATTATTCATCCTTCATGGCCGTCGACTTCTTTTCTATTCCACCCAATGGTACAAATAGATCCTTCTTATATAAATAATCTTCCATCTGCATCTTCCATAACTGATATTTTTGGCCGCTAAATTTCTTAACCCTAAACCTTCCATCTTCCACCATTTCTCCCACTCAAACCCATAACCCTCTTTTCCTGTGAGTTACCTTTCGCTCTGATACCAATTTTTAGATAAACAAGACCACAGAGAAATAAAATAAATTAAAATGCAGAATAAAACACAGAAGATACACAATACAATAGAGACACAGATATACGTGGTTCACCCAGTGTGGGCTACATCTACCATATAAATTTCCAGGTCATTCCTTTTTATTATCCAACAAATGAAGGGATACAACCTACAACACACCCGCTATAACTTCCTCTTCTTTCTTTCACATTATCCTCTCTCACAATACAATATTCAAAATGATACATAGCCACAATACAATCCCGTCATAAAAGAGGGTTTCATTCTAAGGAAAACAAATCTAACATAACTTCTATTGTCAGATCTACGACCTTATAATTAATGGTCCATATTTACTATAAAATTACAATATACATTTACAGGGAATTTTTTCCTTCAGTGGATTTTACCCCGAACCCCCGCTGGGGTCCCGCTTGTCCCTGGAACCCCCAGCCGAGGGGATGAGCCACCAAGACTCCTCAGGGGGTTAAATCCCCCCCCTACAACCCTCCCGCATGGAGGGGTTTAAAATATTCATGGGGTATAACACATGGATGAAAATAAATACTTCTAAATTAGGAAGATAATCAATCTCCACAACCAATAAAAATGTGTCCCAAATATTCCACTTTTGAAACACCAAAAGAAAATTTAGAAAAATTGAGGAATAGTTGGCTATTATGGAGGGGTTTTAAGACCCGATATACATGTGCCACATAGGCTTCCCAAGTTTTGGTGTAGACCAATATTTTGTAAAAAATTACCAGGAAAAAATGGCATAGAAGGGGTCAAAAGATGTGGCTCATGAGGATCTTAAATGTGGAAGGCACATTGCAAAGACCAAAAGGGATCATTAAAAAATCATAATGAATTTTGTGAGAGTGGAAAGTATTATTTGGAATATTTTATCCCTTCTGTTAGCGGCATTTCTTGTCTTGGGCCTAAGAGCATCTAGGTTTGCAGGTTGCACGAAGAACGCCCAAGCGTAGCACCTAAAGCCCCATTTAGGGCTGAAAATAAAGTGAGCGGGCGAAATTAGGTTGTCAATGGCCCAGATTCATCCATAGGAGAAGATCGACGGTCGGCGGGTAATCGCGGTTAGCGGAGTTGCACCGGGATTAGCACGATGGGTAGCGTCTATATACATTCATGAAGGATCTCGGGCATCCATCCAAAAGGACACGTGGTGCGCGATCATGTCATGTCAGCATTCGGGTATTCGAGGGGTAAGAGCTCCTCGCCATTTTACGTCTTGAAATCCCGAACCCCGAAACGTCGATAAGCGCCTTTGAAGCTAAGCCCATGGTCTTAGCACCTAGTCACGTCAAGCGAGCCTGATAATGGAGGCAACCCTCTTCTAACATCAAATGCCATCTCGACCGTTCCTCTGGAGGACACGCGGCGTACATCCATGCTTTCGTGGTTTGGTCAATCGATATTTTGAGAAGCATTGCATCGTGAACCCCCAGTGCCAAAAATCCCGAAAGAATCGGGACCATCCATCTGAAGGACACACGGCACAAGATCTGAGCCACAGGTGGGGCCTTTCAGGATTTTCATAGTGAAAGTGACGAAGTCATCTCAATCGTCCATCCATCGATGAAACTCGGGCGCATTGGAATTAAAGGGGGCATGGATCTGGGCGGCCAGGATCTTCACGCTCAGATCTACGATCAGAGCGCCCGGATCAACGGTGCACATCGGATTCCGGAGCCCCCCCACCTTTCTACCTTTAAGAAGAGGGGGGGGTCCCGAAATCAGGGGCACACCTCTTCGACGAATACGATCAAAGCACCCAGATCAACAGCTAAGGTTGTTTCCGCCACCCCCCCCCCTTTGCTATCCTGAATTTAATAAAGGTATGGGGGCCCCTTCCTGACTTGTCACCTTCTGTCCATTCCTCCCCCTGTTAACATGGTGCCTCCTCATTGCGTCTGCCCCCACTTCTTCCAAATACTTACCGCCTCCCTCTTCCCCTGTCATCTGTCCAACTTCCCTCTCTCCATCCACATGGCCCCTCCTTAGCTCATCGCCCTCTCGCCTCCTTCCATGTGTCCCTCTCATTCCCAGTCACCTCCACCTGTATGATCATTCCTTTTACTTTGTGTCCACCTGTACCCCCGCACTCCACACGCCTTCCTCCTCTTTCCTTTTCAGACCATGTGGCATTCCTCAGCTTATGTCACTGCTCCCGTTTCCTCTCCATCGCCTCCACTGTGTTGATTCCATCGCTCCCATCATACCCTTTTTCACATCCGCCATAGGGGTCCCTCGCAGCAGTCCAGCGAAGCAACATCCAAAGAGAGACCGTTCAGTTGATCCAGATGGCACCATTAGGAGACCTCCATGTCCCAGAAGGTAGGGTTGACCAAGGCTATCCCCAGTCCCAAGAAAATAGTTATTGTGGTTGTTGCTGGTGGTTGGGCATCATCTCCGCCATAAAAAGAAAGTCCAGCAAAGGACTAAAGCTGGTCGATTCATCTATAGCAGGACAGTCCGAAATCTGATAACGTTTGTCTTAGGTGCACGATCGACCAGAGTCTTCATGTGCAGACTGTCAGAAGACATGCATACGCAATGTTTTAGATGCAACGTCTTGTTTTTTCTGTTGTTGTTGTTTTTTAGTATATGTAGGCGTTTTCGCCATTATTGTAAGCATCGATGGTTGAGAAAGGCTCTGGATTGTAAAGTTTTGATGCAGCGCTGGTCGCTCTGTTTAATGTATAAGGAATTAGAGACTTCTTACTTTATGGATGTCAGCCTCTTTTCCATCTCTTTGTTTACTATGTTATAACAACTCGGAATTGGAGGATCCAATCGAGTTGTAGATGTTATAGGATGATGTAGGTTGGATCACTGTAACAGTTGCATTGTTTCTAATCGGTTCCTGTGATTTTCTTAGCGCTGAACAACTTGGAATTGGAGGATCCAGTCGAGTCACCCCTCAACTCCTTGAAACTCTGGACCAAGAGGATCTTGGCTTCTTAGTTTTTCTTCCTCAAGCTTCCGAAGGCCTATTGCCTAAGGCAGTCTTGCTCACCCTTCTCACAAGTCTTCCATCTACCACCCTTTAATCAACATACTGACGGAAGTTGGATCAAGACCTCCCTTGCTTTCTACATACCAGACCCTGATTCCTGTGTCAATGCTACTTTCCTGGGTCTCTTTCCATTCGACCACCCCCATTTATTAAATCGTGACATAAAAACTGATGGGCGTCGGGCTCTGCTCCTCCAAGCAATCCAGGAGTGACTTTTGTCGCCAACATTTCTGGCGCCGTTGCCGGGGACGAAGTTGAAGATTTTCCCTGGGCAGAACGACATTGAGCCTCCGATTCTGAAGGTGCATCAGACATCAGAGCCCTTCAATATTGCTACTTTGCACTTGGTGACTCCACTGTGGCGACTCCAAGGTTTCCACATCACTGTTTCAGCTATGGCTACTGTTAGCACAATTGGAAGCTTACCCTAAGGAGCTTTCTCGAGAAGGTTTCAACAACTACTTTCTCAGCCTGAGAAGCTTCCTGGGGTAACAACAATGTTAGGATCTGGCCTTTGATGGTGAACAAGGACCAGACGCATTCGAAGCTGCGCATATTTCACCTGGCGACTCCATGATTCAAGGATCGATTGGCGACTCCACTGGTTCGATATGGAGAAAATCCTTGCTCGCAGGTTTGCTCCTTTTAATTTTTCTGCTATTCCTCGTTTTCCTAATGTTGTCCCCTCTCCGAATGAATGGGGCGATTATTTGCCCATATTTGGAAAATGTGAAGAGGATGACCCTGCTCAGCACCTCAGTGATTTTCATGAACTCATGCGTCAGTGGGAGATACATCATGAGGATGTATTAATGAAGATGTTCATGTTCTCATTAGCAGGGGATGCACGTAAATGGTATCATTCTTTACCCCCTGCTAGCATTTCTTCACTCAATGGATTCCATGCAGCTTTCACTGCCTATTGTCAGAAGTTGTATCCCTCTGAGTCAATTTGTCATAATTATTGTGGGGGATACCACAACTATATGCGAGATGAAACTGTTTCAGACGTAGGTTGTGAAGATGGTCTTGATGACCTGGATCAGAAATCAATACTTTATCCTCCCCATTCGTCTGCATCAGAGGTGGGTTATGAAAGCGATGAATATCCCAGGGGGGAAGAGGATTCCCTGAGTGAGCTGATGGAGCAGGTGAAATATCTCTCTGCCCAATTAGAAGGGTTGAAATATGAAGACTGTGTAGAGGATTTTCTAGCCTGGGAGGAAGAAGATGACTTGAGTGAACTAGTGGAGCAGGCGATATTCCCCACTCCCCAATGTGMAAAATTGGAATCTGAAGGCAGCAAAAAGGATTTTCCATTCTTCGAGGCGGATGATCTAAGAATCTCTTTTGAAGAGATTATCAAAGATTTTTTGGATGCGTTAGCATCTGCCCCCAATGAGCTTGCTGTCTCAGATTTAAACAAAGAAGCCATTATGGAAGAGGATCGTTCTTTCTTCCTTCATGAGATTTCCCATGATGTATTTACATTTGGGATTGAAGAGAAGGATCGAGAGACCATTCCCTTTTTACAAGATGGGGGAGTGCACGGAAAAGAGGAGGAGGAACTAGAGGAACGACTGAGCGTGCATTTCATGTTCTATCCAGAGCCAATCTATGAACAACCACCACCTAAGATCAGTGAGCCTGCGTCAGTTGTCCTCCTACCTGTGCTTATCAGAGATATTCAGCCACAGGTTGACAACTGTGTAGCACAGGCGGTTGTTTGTCGCCAATTTTTCGAAATTCGCCACTCATTCTATGACCCTGTCAGCAAGTACATGGAGTGGCATTTCCCCTATGCCTTGGAGCCACCCTATTTCATCTCAACTCTAGCCTGTAAGGAGGAGTTGAAGAGTGTAACCGTTCTTCTATCACAGTTACACCATCTGCTGATGATCATTGACAGAAGGAAGGAGATTCTATCCAGGAAGTTGCTTGAATGGCTATGGTGGAAATCTGCTTTCACATAGTCCCATGTAAAGTGTTTTATTAGTTTAGGATTGTATATAAATAATCTCCTTTGAGCATGCATCTTTATTTTGTTGCTTTTATTTTTCGGCTTGTATTTTCAGCAGCGGGATGTTTTGAGCCTGACTCCATAGCCCAATAGCAAGGCACTGAAGCTATGGAATGAGTTCTTAGAGCATCACAGGGATGACTCTATCCCCCATGGAGCCTAATGCTAGCGACATTTCTTGTCTTGGGCCTAAGAGAATCCAGGTCTGCAGGTTGCACGAAGAATGCCCAAGCGTAGCACGTAAAGCCCCATTGCAAGCTGAAAATCAAGTGAGCGGGCGAAATTAGGTTGTCAACGACCCAGATTCATCCATAGGAGCATATTGACAGTCAGCAGGAAATCACGATTAGTGGAGTTGCGCCAGGATTAGCGCGATGGGTAGCATCTATATACATTCATGAAGGATCTCGGTCTTCCATCCAAAAGGACACGTGGTGTGCGATCATGTCATGTCAGCATTCGAGGATTCGAGGGGTAAGAGCTCCTCGTCATTTTACGTCTCGAAACCCCAAACCCTGAAACGTTGATAAGCACCTTTGAAGCTAAGCCCATGGTCCTAGCACCTGGTCACATCAAGCCAGCCTGATAATGGAGGCAACCCTCTTCTAACATCAAATTCCATCTCGATCGTTCCTATGGAGGACACGTGACGTACATCTGTTCTTTCGCGGTTTGGTCACTCAGGATTTTGAGAAGCATTGCATCATGAACCCATGGTGCCAGAAATCCCGAAAGAACCAGGACCATCCATATGAAGGACACACGACACAAGATCTGAGCCACAGGTGGGGCCTTTCGGGATTTTCATAGTGAAAGCACCGAAGTCATCTCAGCCGTCCATCCATCGATGAAACTCGGGTGTATTGGACTTAAAGGGGGCATGGATCTAGGCGGCCAGGATCTGCTCACTCAGATCTACGATCAGAGCGCTCGAATCAACAACGCACATTGGATTCCGGAGCCCCCCCGCCTTTCTACCTTTAAGCGGAGGGGGGGGTCCGGAATCGAGGGCGCACCTCTCCGACGGCTACGATCAGAGCGCCCGGATCAACGACTGAGGTTGTTTCTGCCCCCCCCCCCCTTGCTATCCTGAATTTAATAAAGGTATAGGGGGCCCTTCCTGACTTGTCACCTTCTGTCCCGTCCTGCCCCTGTTAACGTGGTGCCTCCTCATTGCGTCTGCCCCCACTTCTTCCAAATCACTTACCGCCTCCCTCTTCCCCTTTCATCTGTCCAACTTCCCTCTCTCCATCCACATGGCCCCTCCTCAGCTCATCGCCCTCTCGCCTCCTACCATGTGTCCCTCTCACTCTAAGTCACCTCCACCTGTATGATCATTCCTTTTACTCCGTGTCCACCTATACCCCCGCACTCCACATGCCTTCCTCCTCTTTCCTTTTCAGACCGCATGGTATTCCTCAGCTTATGTCACCGCTCCCGTTTCCTCTCCATCACCTCCACCATGTTGACGCCATCTCTCCCATCATACCCTTTTTCACATCCTCCATAGGGGTCCCTCGCAGTAGTCCAACGAAGAAGCATCCAAAGAGAGACCGTTCAGCTGATCCAAGTGGCACCATTAGGAGACCTCCATGTCCCAGAAGGTAGGGTTGATCGAGGCTGTCCCCAGTCTCAAGAAAGCAGTTATTGTGGTTGTTGCTGGTGGTTGGGCATCATCTCCGCCATAAAAAGAAAGTCCAACAAAGGACTAAAGCTGGTCGATTCATCTGCAGTAGGACAGTCTGAAATCTGATAGCGTCTGTCTTGGGTGCACGATCGGCCAGAGTCTGCATGCGCAGACTGTCTGAAGACATGCAGCCACAATGTTTTTAATGCAGCGTCCTGTTTTTGCTATTGTTGTTGTTTTTGAGTATATGTAGGCATTTTTTCCATTTTTGTAAGCATCGATGGTTGAGAAAGGCTCCGGATTGTAAATTTTTGATGCAACGCTGGTCGCTCTGGTTAATGTATAAGACATTGGAGACTTCTTACTTTATGGATGTCAGCCTCTTTTCCATCTCTTTGTTTACTATGTTAGAGCAGCTTGGAATTGGAGGATCCAGTCGAGTTGTAGCTATTATAGGATGATGTAGGTTGGATCACTGTAACAGTTGCATTGTTTCTAATCGGTTCCTGTGATTTTCTTAGCGCTAAACGACTTGGAATTGGAGGATCTATTCGAGTCACCCCTCAGCTCCTTGAAACTCTGGACCAAGAGGATCTTGGCTTCTGAGTTTTTCTTCCTCAAGATTCTGAAGGCCTGTTGCCCGAGGCAATCTTACTCACCCTTCTCACAAGTCTTCCATCTACCACCCTTTAATCAACATACCGACGGAAGTTGGATCAAGACCTCCCTTGATTTATACATACCAGACCCTGGTTCCTGTGTCAATGTTTCTTTCCTGGGTCTCTTTCCATTCGACCACCCCCATTTATTAAATCGTGACATAAAAACTGATGGGCGTCGGGCTCTGCTCCTGCAAGAAATCCAGGAGTGACTTCCGTCGCCAACACCTTCATGCTTGGATTAAATATCAAGTTTGGTGAAGAACTAAGTGACATGTAGCTCATCTAAGAGATCATCAATGACTAGAATGGGAAATTTATCTTTGACGTTAAAGTTGTTAAGAACTTGAAAATCAGGACACATGCACCAAGTGCCTTATTTTTTAAGAACCATGATGACTGGAGAAGAGTAGGGGATGGTATTAGGAGGAATGATACATGTAGCTAATAACTCCTAGAATTTTTTTCTATTTAATTCTTTTGGGAAAATGGATGATAATATAGACACACATTGGGTGGTAGCTATCTAGGACTAGTGGGATACTATGATCATGATATCCACACGAGGATAATAGTCCTTGGGGAGGATTAAATACCTATTGATGTTTGTTGAAAACTAGCTATAAATCCTAATGAAATGGATTATAAACATCTTCAAAGGCTTGAATAACATGCAATTGTGCTATAATGTTGTAATGACCATTTTTAGGATTTTTTCCATATTGTCATAGTTGACTATTTGTAGAGAGCCTATTTTGATACCTTTGAGAAATAGCATGTAAGAATGTCAATCCTTCTTGAAATTCATGTATAATTATAATAAATACATGGTGATGGGGCCTAATGTTCTCAACCATTTGGCACCCAAAATAATATCACAATTTCCCATTTCAATTGAAAACATGTGAGTTTTTAGAAAATAATCACACATACAAAGTTTCACATTTTTACATTAGCCACCAAATTTCATAGATCCCCCATTAGCAAGCATAATATGAAAGTTATTAACAACATGGATATAACAATGTGTTTCTTGGGTAATGGAGAAATGAATGAAATTATGGGTGAGAAATGAACTTCTAATGCTTTATATAGTTGACTAAATTTAATGTATGAGGAGAGGAAACATCGATTGAAATATGATGGGAGATTTGAGATTCTTCACATGGTTTCTCAAGAACAAGAAATTCATCTATGGGGGGAGTGACTTCCACCTAAGTCTCTCCATCAAATCCATAATCACAAATGTCCTTAGAAATGACCATAAATAATTTATGTTCCTTACTATGCCTTGAACAATAATTTTCATTAGAGTTGTAGCGAGACCCTTGAGTTGGTGTTCTACCATTTTAGATCATGTCAACTTATGGACCTCTTGAAGTGGAATAAATTTCTAAGAAGCCACCACATTTGGGCATGAACATGGAGAAATGTTGGGGCATTTGGGTGGGGCATAGGATATAAATTGTGCACGAGTGAGATAAGTCATATCCAACCAAGTAGCAAGGTGGTTCATCTCCACTTGGGCTTTGATTTCCTCCTCAAGACCATTAATAAAGCATTTCTTAAGAAAATATTAACTAAATTCTCTATTCTAATGGAAAAAAGTTTAAAAGAGTCAATATATTCTTCCATTTTTCTTTTTTGACATGATTTGGTAAGTTGGACCAAAAAATTAGTATCTCGAATGAAGTAGACAAACACAACTTTCACAAGCTGCTTCCATGTAATGAAATTTGGAGAATATTTCTTATGCCATTGCAACTACTACCAATGTATCCTATCTATATATAGGAAATTCATGTGGAGTTTCAATAGGTCATCCAATATGGAATGAAGAAAAAATTAGTGCTCTATTTGGTCAATCCAACCAATTAGATTTGACCCATCAAACTTATTCAAATCAACCTTAGGGAAGTGATTATGGGAACAATTAAAAATGAGTGGTAATTATTGTAACATTATTCCTCCTCAATGTGCTTACCCTTATTAGAGTTGTAATACCCTTATTCCCCCCATCTTGTAAATACAACTATAACTTTCCAAAATACTGTGGCAAACTAAATATGTGTGAATGTTGGATTTGATGAACCTTTTTGTTATAAAAGGTAATATATGCATTTATGTTATTAATTAATTTGGATAGTGTTGCATAGCTACTGAAAGGGGGGTTTTCCAAGATAGATCATGATTCTATGAGATAGATGGTGAGGGGAACCATAAATGGTTGAGATGAACCCCACCAAACCTGTACCTTACTGGAATTATTTTCTCAGACCCAAAAAAATTCTCTGACCCATAAATGAATTACCAGTTAGGCTGATAGTTGGAAAAGTCCTCCTCAAGAGTTAATGAGGAGATGGGGAAAAGTACCCATATGCAAGACTTCTAGACATGACCATGAGATGGGGATTCAGACCCACAAAACCATGCTAATGAAGGCAAGAAAGGAAGTAATTTGGTGGGCAAAGATAGATCTACGAGAGGCAGAGTGGAGAGACCAATATCCAGAAGAGAGAAGAGTGCTTGCAACTCTCTACTTGGAAGGAGAACTGAGAAATAAGATTGTTTTGGGTGTAAGAAGCTACTGGCATCATTCATAGTCCAAGCTGATAAACGAGGCTAACAAGTGACTATGGAAGTACTCGGGCAGACCCCCTTGCTTGGTACAGAGAAAACCGGTTGTCAAGCCCTTGTGGGAGGAGGAGAATAACCTCTGTCCCTGACTATCGTGGTGCAAGAAAAAAGAGTCGCTCTCATAGAATCATGGTCTATATAGGGGGTGGCCAACAGTAAATCCGTTCAGGAGTGGATTTTCCTACGGTTGGGTGGAAACAAACTCCCCTTTCAACAATCGCTTCACGATTATGGTTTTCTGATAAGTATTTTCATACTCTGTGTACTGAAATGGAAATGATGATTGATGTCCATGACTAAGTTCTGCATTGAATGATTAAGGTAGAAATTTGTATTGTCTCTCTGTGAACCCATTCTTTTGAATGGTATTTTGTTTGCCTCAGCTTAGCATATAGAGATTTATGGGACGTAAGTTTGCAAGAGAGTCGAGGTAGGATTAACTGGAAGGCTTAAGTCCTATTGACCTCTCAAATCTACCATTGCGGGAACACCAAGTTCAAACTTTGTGGAAGGAGGGTGTCTCCTTTAGACCCTCCACCTATTTGAATGAGGGATCATGCCCATGTTCTTAACCAATTCACGGCTAAGGGATTAGCATGTAACCCATGATAATTTTCGAAGGAGCCACATGACCAAGGTCTAGGAACCCTGTGCTAGACCCAAAAAGGAGATAAACCTTTCTGGCTTAGAAACTCCAAGAGTTCAGATCTTTGAAGTGTTATGATCTTACCATTTGAAAACCAACTGAAGGAAACTTGTGGTTACGGTTACCCATGAGGTTGGCCGACGTCTAGCGATTTCCCTAATCGTGGTAGATAGACCTGTCCCACCATTAAACTCTGACCCATTTACCAATCGTGAAGTAATGCGAGCTGCAGATCTAAATGTATTTGGGAGTCACTCTAGTCATTGGATCTACATCTAGGTAAGTCCAACGTTGACCACTTTGGGAGAACATAGGTATTATTGTTGATTATTTGGGTTGGTTGACATTGATGTCAACCCTTGAAGAAAGTCCGGTAGCGAATTCCGGTAGCACACAGGTTTGGTTAATGGAACCAAGTTTGTTTGATGTATAATGGTATGAGTTTTAATATATTTGAAGGTAATACTATTCTATATGGATAGTACATGTCATGCCATTTCCGTTGGCATGTGAAACATCACATAACTCCTCATAGTTAGAGAGTTATGGCCATGTGAAGTTGGAGAACCCTCATGAGTCATCTAGAAGCCCCAAAAGGTCAAAGTAGTCAAAGTGGTTGCAAAGAAGAAATTATTTAAGTAATAAAGTGAAGTGATGAGTGTACTATAAGTCAAAATGGATACAAAAAATTTATTTAAATAATAAATTTAATGGAGAAATTACTAAGTGGACAAGTGGTTAGAAGTGGGTTAGCCCTAAAATAAGGAAAGTGGTTTAAGATGGTTAGAAGGTAAATAATAAAGTGAAGTGATGAATGTACCATAAGTCAAAATGGATACAAAAGAAATTATTTAAATAATAAAGTTAATGGAGAAATTACTTAGTGGACAAGTGGTTAGAAGTGGGTTATCCCTAAAATAAGGAAAGTGGTTTAAGATGGTTAGAAGGTAACCCCTTGAGGAAGCTACATAAAAGCATAAATAAGAGGCAAATGTCTCTCATTTAATTACACTTGAGAATATTGGGTATATACAAGTGACTGAGGTAACCAAAGGATATCTAAGGCGAATTTCAGAGGGAATGTGAAGTAAAGAAGGCCGAAATTCAAGGGAAGATAAATTCTTTTGATGATGCTTTCTAAGGTATGTTATTTACAGGTCATATCACCATTTTTGCAATAATTTTTTTTAGAATGATTCATACCATGAAATATGGAGTCCATTGAGGAAACGTATCCAAGTAGTTGTGATCAAAATTTCAGCTTGTGGGTCGTTGTATTTTTGGAGTTACACTCCGTGGAAAATAGGGTTTGTGGCTAGTCCTAAAACTAGGTTAAAACATGTGTTTCAGGTAAAAAGGTCATAACTTCTTCATAATAGACCCAAATTTAGTAATACCAAATGTATTGGTTATAGTACAGTCTGTAGTATTTTTTTTACCAATTTCATATCCATACAACAAACATTGCGTGCAGGGCCCGCTCTACAAGTTTGCTATCTAGAATAAAGCAGAATTCAACAAGGTATGCCATTTTTGCTATAACTCCTTTTCTGAGAGGTTCCAAGTAGTGAAACATGGAGGAATTGCATAAAAGACACTGAATAACATTGTGTACTATTTTCAGATCTTTATTCATTACAAGTACATAATTATGATTATTTCAAGTTAGGGTTGTTGACTAATCCAAAACTAGTCATGTGAGACTAAAGTAAAGTTTGATGTGTTGGAGTTACTTCACACACAACTAGGATTTATTTTTCCTAAGGTTTTTCCTTGTTTATTAGTCATAATTAGTCATTATCGAGTCTCCTATATTTTATGGAAGAATATTCCACCTAGATAATATTCTCTTTCAGTTGACACTTTAGTTTGACTAGTTGAGTTGAGTCTAGATGCTGCATTGGTTTTGTCAGTTTTGTCACCATGAAACATTGGGATCATCACCATGCTAATGCACACTTGCCTTGGGATCATCACCATATTGGTGCATTACCCTTGATTTCTTGATCTACTCCTCACTACACTTTGTTCAGTCAGTTAACTGAAGACTAGTTGACTAGTTAACTTAGCTAGGTGGCAGTTCACTCCCGTAACTGCCTGAGAGACTAGACTAGGTGGAAGTTCACTCCCGTAATTACTAGTGTTTGTCCATATCACTCTAGACCACCACTATGGTGCATTGGTTCTCCTCCAGTGCACATTCATTGAGTTATACATAGTATATCATGTGTAAATTATTCATTATTCATTACGATTAATGAGAATTCTTCCATTCTTTCTCTCCCTATTCTTCTTTCTGAATTTCTCTCTGCAAATGTGTGTAGTATTTTCTAGATAGATCTATTATGTATAGTTTCAACACATTTACATGGTATCAGAGCCAACAGACTGCTAAGAAAAATCTACACCAAAATATTTTGCAGGTACAAAATATTGAAGACGGCGGAAAGATGGATTTCCAAAAAGAATTCATTCTTACACCTTACAACTACTTTTCATGGAATGAGACAATATTCATACATATCCAAAATAGAATATTGTATAGGTTAACCTTGAATACAGACACAGAACTGACATCATCCATAGAAAAATCTAAGTACTTAAATCGAATGGATGAATCATTTAGAACAATTTGCAGTCTTGTTTCTCTCGATCTCCTTTTTCACATATCTTCTTGTAAGACTGCCAATGAATCTTGGTGTTATAGCCCTAAATTTATCTACACATGCATACCTAGCATTTGGCCCTCTTACTTGCATTTTTTGTCAAGCCATCACTGAGTTGCTCTTCTTAAAAACTCATTTTTTGAAGATGTACGCGCCCTGCACCAATAATTCCCGCATACATACGCTTGCTGCACCACTACAACCCACGTACGTATGCATGCTTCACCATTACAACCCGCGTATACTTGCAAAAGTTGCAAAAAATAAAAAGTTTCAAGGAATTTGTTGAGATTACGGGCTATTGGGTAGTTTCCAAACTAATCCACCGCCTATATCCCGTCACCTAACTAAATAACCATCCTTTTGTCATATAAAAGGAGGTGTTGGGGTCTCATTCCACATCTAGACATAAGAATAGTGAAACTCTGACCGTTTCACATCCCCTCTTTGCCCCAAGTAATTGCAACCCTTTTGTGAGGATTGCCTCAAAATTCCCCAATTTTTCTTTCTTCCTCCATCAGAAACCCATCATACTTCCCAAGAAGAAGGTTGAGAGGAGAAGCCATAGGGAAGTGAACTTGGAGCTTGGTGAAGAGGATCCTGAACCAGGTTCATGGAGCAGTATCCGGCTTTGGTTGTAAGTGATCATTGTATTATCAATAAAAGAAGTACTTTTCCTTTCCCAAATCATGATGTGTCGAATGCTTCTATTTGATTTATGTTTTTATTCTAACGTTTAACCTGCGATTTATATATGAATTGCATGCTTGTATTTTTTTGTTTATCTGTCTTTGAATGCAGGCCAAACTTGGGAGTAGGTTTTCAATCAGTGAAGCTATCAAGCGCGAGAGGATCATCACCGGACGTAGAGTAGAGGTACAATTACCCGATCCTTCTCATTTTTATTTTCGTGTATGAGTCTGGGATATGTTTGGGGTAGTTAGAGAAGTAGGAGAATTTTAAATGGTTATTGATATGCTTACATTGTAAACCCCGGTGTAGCCATAGGGGGGTTTCCCGCTAGCAGAAATGGTGACCATATTGGGGAAACCTCTATGGTTTTAGGGGATTTGTTGGGTGTTTGATTGGTTTTCTTGTACCTTTTGAGTTTTTGATTTGAGTCTGTTGAGTCTTTTAAGAGATTCTGGTCATGTGTTGGTGCCATACCAGTTCTCATTGCCCTGTCAGTCAATCTGATTTATTTCTTTTTTCAGGAAGTACAGAGGTGTATGTGCCCTGTTGTGGGTCAACACGCATACATATGCACCCTACTTTATAGACAAGCCACATACATATGCAGGCTTCTTAAGAATCAATAGTGCACATGTGTCAATAAACTGTTTTTAAGAAGAGGCAGTCAACCTCTTCCCTGATTGAGGTCTTACTTCTCAGGATTTCTTGACTGAATTCAACATCTCTGTTTTTTACAATCATAGATTGGGTTAGATGTTAGTTTGGTTTTATTTTTAAATATTTCTTTTGTTTAATTATGAAAGGGTTTTAGGCGAGTCTTTAAGTTTTTGATCAACCTATTTGGTGTCTTTAGTGACTCCCTGTGATCAACAGTGGGCTAGAGGTTAGTTTCAGTCTTGTCTTGTATTTCTTTCCCCCCTTTCATTTTCTTTAAAGAAAAGAGAAACAAATTTATTTCAAGTTTTTCCTATTTGAAGCATTTACAAAAAAAGAAAAATATTTTTCAATTCTTAGTTTGGTAAAGTAGTTAGGGTTAGTTATTTTACTTGAAAGGAAAAATAGTTCATTTTTTAAGTTCTTTACTGATTTATTATAACTCAAGTAGCTCGTAGTTGAGTGAAATTTTGTTTTAGGTCTTCTTTTTAAAGATCTTGAAAAGAGTTAGTTATGAAAAGTTGGTTGCAAAGAGCTAGTTGGAAATCTTTATTTTTCTAGAAATAATTTTGTTCTCATATTTTCGTTTATTTTCTCCTCTTTCATCTCTCATACACATCACTAGTTTCACTTCGATGTCCTTTGTGTTAAAACAAGACATTTAAAACAAACGCTAATTTAAAATTAATTAGACTTTTATGTTTGTAGGGTCAATCAACTAGTTTAGGGTAGAGCCTTGAATTAGGTTGGAGAGGAAACTCTTCAAGGATTATAATTAAACATTGGAGCTAGAGCTACGGAGTGTAAAATTCTAGTGATGTGAAATTTATCCGGGACCCCCCTCTAACACAGGGGATAAAAATGAGGTCGCGTGAGGAAAGATACTAGAGTTAACCCCTCCAAATCTAGACCAAACATAGTGGGAAACACATATTGAGGATATGTTGTGGGATACTATCGCTTTCATTTGCCTACGGAGATTCGTGGACCTCGAATCCGTTCAAGATCCTCATTTGTCTTCTGAACCACTTGATTTCGATACCCTCGGTAGGT
Source organism: Picea engelmannii (assembly GCA_009831015.1). Taxonomy (NCBI): domain Eukaryota; kingdom Viridiplantae; phylum Streptophyta; class Pinopsida; order Pinales; family Pinaceae; genus Picea; species Picea engelmannii. The sequence continues at coordinate 1,322,963 of ML777219.1, read as the reverse complement.
TTCAGACTTGTTATCCTTCTCCTTTCAGTCCACCCGACTGTCGACTATAACCGCTTGGTGGCTGTTTACGAGTTGGCAACTTGGTTTCCTTTATTCTACGGACTTACATAGGTGACTGCAGGGGTATACCGTGGTACCTAGGGTAGACATCAGGTCACACTTTGTAGAGTATACCCAGAGGGTTCTTCCATGTTTGAGTTTCACTTGCACCGGTAAGTTGCTCTAGTGTTAGCTGGCGTAACTATTCTTCCAACTAGATAGTGTTTTGCTTGGTTTATCTTGTAGGGAGTTTTCTAATGTGTTCTTGGTTTTAAACATAAGTTAAAGCCTTATTGTGTCATTGATATTTTCACAAAGTGGAATATCAAGATCTCCGTCAGTCATGAAGGCTTCAGGGTCTGCCGCTGGTTGCATTAGATCCACCACTGCCACCGTTACGATGAAGACTTGACCAACAAGGGTCATATGAAGCGACTGGGCCACAATAAATTATGCTCGAGCCTACTTTGAGAGGATATTACTCAAATCCAGAGGAACCTACTATTTATGACTTTGGAGCAGAAGCTCTCGAGCCAGCCAACCCTCCGATAACTGACTTGTCGGCGCCAATTTTGGTACAGGTTGTCACTCCAAGGGTAGCACCTCACAAGTTTCAGATAGTCTTACAAGGAACTATAGAAGAAAACGATGCTACTTTGTATGGGAGTCCTCACAGTCCCCTAATGGCTGTAACCACAGTGGGTATTCCACCTCCTAACCCACCTTCATTGGTCCAGACCACATTTTTCTCAACCCCCTCTACCTCGAGTAGTGGTATGATACCATCAGCGACGGTGACCACTACTCCATTTACATGGTGTGTGACGGGCCCTCCCTTTTCATATGGGATGCTCGACTTTGATATGAAATCCATCCTTGCCTACTCCACCTTATAGAACATGGGTCTGGGGGCAGGGAGCTCAAATTCTCCTTTGAAAGGGTCCATTGGGGGCACCTCATCTTCCTATAATGCTACCCCTTATGGTGGAGGTCATATACCTCCTCTGTCCCCTTTGCTCGGCGGTGCTTTCCAGCAACCTGTCGGGTAGAGCACGAACTACAGATTGTTTGGAGCAGGTATTCAAGGAACTTCTTCTTACACCATGCCAATGGGATATATGGCATTCCCTTTGTTTGATGCATTTGGTAATAACACTTTTTCATCAACTGTCGTCTCTCCAGGGGAAACCCTGGTTTTGTACAACATAATCCTATTGCAGGGTACTATTCCTACACAAGGGGAAAGTACAATAGTTTTCTCCTCACAAGGACTTTGGAATCCTTGGCAGGGATAAGTTCCCTCACAAGGATTGTCGACTAGGGGAAACCCCTTCCATGGTCAATGGAACCCCGCGCAAGGCTCAGTACCTATGCACGTCGTATCGGCAGGGGGAAACCCCTTCCAGAATCTTTGGAACATGACGCATGGAGAAATCCTCGCCCAACCTTCATCATCTAATTACAAGAATCAACTAATGATATTATAGGAAATGGAGTTTCCACACGCTATCCAAGGCCATGGTATTTACCAGAACCCTGGCCAACAACCCAAATTTTCCTGGAAACCTGTTGCCAGTCAAACTCCAGGCTCCCTTTTTGCTATACATAGTACCCTGCCCAAACTACCGTTCCTGGAAACGTTACATTTTCCAGACTTGTCAAGGTTTCTTAATGACCCAATTTGTCATGATTCGGGTTAGCCCCCCATGCCGACTAAGTTTCCCTCGGATATTTTGAAATTCGCAGGCAAGCCTGGCGAAGATTCGGGTGATCACATGACAAATTTCCACCTATGGTGCTCGTCAAAATCGTTGTGAGATGAATCCATAAAGTTGTGCCTATTTCAACACACTCTTATCAAGGGTGCCACAAAATGGTACATCGAGCTCGACCGCTCAAGATATTTTACTTTAGCGATTTGCCGATGGTTTTCCTGAACCATTTCCAATTACCCGTGAGATATGATGTCGTCACCGAATTGCTGGCAAACTTTGAGCAGACTAGGTCCGATCATATATCAGATCACATCTGAGAATGGCGACGCCAGAAGAGCTTGATCAAGGTACAACTTCCACCGACTTTCTTGCTAGAGTGGTTCCTGAAGTCTTTGGTACTGCAATTATCCAATGACGTTGCAACTTTAGGAGTGTTTTCAAAGGAGGAGGTGATAATGAGAGTGTAGTAGCTCAAACTAATATACTCTTAGACTGGATTACTCTATGATATTTTTCCAGATGTGCCATGGTCCATCCTTGACAAGGCCAGAAAAAATTATGGACCACATGCCGATGGTATAGTTGGTTTATCAAAAGGAAAGCCCACTGATCAATTGTCAAATCAATTGCAACAATTATCGATACATCAAACAATGGCCAACTAGACCTCCGACTCAATTTCTCCCCCTACCCAAATGTTGGACATACACAGTGTGTAGTCGATGAACCCGAAGGCCAACCAACAGCCTGATGGAAAGAAAAAACAATGAAACGATAAGGGTAAAGGGGATAAGAAACCTAACAAAAATATTGGCGGGGGAAACACATAGAAGAGAAAGTCGAAGCATTCGTGTAACCTTTGCAGTAAGGACCATCCAAATCATCTGTTCCCTCGACTTGCAGAGGCCCAAAAGTTATTGGTGTAGCAACAACCTCCTGTGCTAACGAACCCATTTCTACATGGGAAAATATGACTCAATCCTCTTTGTGGGAGGATGGGGGCAGTCAGGGACCCCCCCCATCTTCTAGTAATCCCTCGACTACGAACGTTTACATGATGAAAGGTGATGCTTATATAGCCACCAGGGCACATGATTACGGAATGCCAAAATCTGCCGAAAAGGGTAAAGAAGCCACAAACCCACATGTTCCTTGATGCAGGAGCATCTCAAGTGAGCCAGCGTGGAAGAAAAAGACAGCTGGACAAGCGCCAACGCAAATTTTGAAATCACCTTGAAATTGATGCGCCATCTTAAATGAAGCCATTAAGAAGGAGCACACTTGTATGATGTAAATGGACCTTGAGCAATTTTCTCTCATCCTTAGTAAGTAGAAAGCATTTATAGTAGTTAATGCAAGTAGGTAGCATTGAATGATAGATTAGACAGTTTTAGAGAACAAGAGGGAAATGGGATATAGACACCCTCATTGTGTATTGTAACAGGATGAAGAAGAGAGCATAGAAGAGCATGCAAAGAGCTATGTAAGAACACCCAAGAACAAGTGAGTTACCACGAGTATTTCATAGGGGTTCTAAGCTTAGGAGGGGAAGGATCGTAGATCCGAGCCATAAGGGTCATTGGATTTACATGGGGATTTCCATATCGGGGTTTCGAAGGTTGAAGTTTCGAAAATCTAGCAACGGGAATCGCGAACTCACGAAACGCGAAATCCCGAAGGCTCAGAGGACGGTGTGGATCCACAAGGGTTAGTGAGGTGGACAGGTGGCATGCTATTTTGGAGTTTCATGGGGTTAAGTACCGAACTCATTGCATTAGGATTCACGATATTGCGAAGTCCGAAGTCCTGACAGAAGTGAGTGGCATTGAAAGGTCAACCGCACGAGTGTATCGGAGTTTCGGCAAATCGAGATTCGAGAGTCGGGGAGACAAGTTTCTCGACATCGCGATCGTCGAAATCGTGATAGGGAAAATCCTGAAAGGGGAGAAGGAAAGGTCAATGTTGACTGTTTCGGGTTTCGGGGATTCGAAAGACCAGCGCTTGACCACTAGATTTGCGAAACTGTGAAGTCCGATCTCCCAAGTGTAAAGAGGGGATCCCGTGAGAGTTGTTGTGTGTGAAGATTTCCCAATAGGGAAATAGAATAACACTAGATTTCTTCGGGCCGTGGTAAAGGAAAGATCTTGTGAGAACGCGGACCTTCCGATCTGCGGGTTGAGAGGTTGCTGGCGTGTGCATCAAGTGGTATCAGAGCACAAAAAGGTTCTTTTCTTTCTGTAGCAGAGAAGAAATAAAATTCACCATGCCTCCAAGGAGAAGGGATAGGAAAACACCCGATCCACCAGAGGAGAGGGAAATGCCAAGAAGAAGGGGCAGGCAGATGATAGATCCATCTATAGAGAGAGAAATGCGTGATCTACGAGCTATACTCGAAGACATGGAGACAACACAAAGGCACACAGTCAGTGTGGGGGATCTTAGTGATTCCGAGAGTGAGATTGAGGCTGAGCATGAAGAGGAAGTTGTAGTCGAAGATGCATCAAATGAACGCTTGATCAGAGCTATTGCAAGAATGGGTGCAAGAGCGAAGATGGAAATTCCAGTTTATGAGGGAAATCTGGATGCAGAGGAGCTTCTAGACTGGATTAGAGCTCTAGACACATAATTTGACTATGAAGATGTCGAAGAGGACAAGAAGGTCAAGCATGCTGTCATGAGATTGAAGGGACATGCAACATTGTGGTGGGATGAACTACAAGCTGATAGACGCTGCAAAGGCAAGCAGAAGATCAAAATATGGGATATAATGATTGTGAAGATGAAGGTGAAATTCATCCCTAGGGACTATCAAATTACTTTGTTCAGGAGGATGCAGAACCTGAGACAGAAGCTGATGACAGTGAAAGAATACACTGAAGAATTCTACAAGCTGAACATCAGGGCAGGTCATCGGGAGAGCGATGATGAAAAAGTTTCCAGATATATGAATGGCCTGAGATATGATATCCAGGATGAGATGAGAATGGTAACCATCCGTACGGTGGAAGATGCTTATCATATGGCTCTAAAAGCTGAAGAGAAGATGAGCCAAAAGTAGAGTTAGAGAGGCCGAGGCAGGAGTCAGCCCAGAGGCAAATCAATTGCCCAAGAAAAATATCAGAAGCCCAGGGAGGACTGGAAGAAACCTCAGACTCAAACTGAGAGAGGTGGAACCTCACAGAGAGGGAAACATACTGAGAAGAGAGGAGATTATGCTGACAATAACACTTTTCCTCGTACTAGAGGAAGAGGAAGGGGAAGAGGTGGAGTAATAACATGCTTCACATGTGGAAAGAATGGGCACAAGTCTTATGAGTGTCCAAATAAAAAGAAAAAAGGGGGAGAATCTCACATCGCCGAAGCATAGAGGCGAGATGTTGAAGCAGAAGATGATGAAGGCGGAAGATCGCTGATGATGGGAAAAGTCCTTTTGACACCCGAGAAGGAGGTGGAGAGTTCAGTCCAAAGGACCAGACTTTTCCAGACTTCTTGCAAAACCAAGGAGAGGGTATGCAAAGTCATTGTGGATAGTGGTAGCATGGATAATCTCGTTTCAACTGATATGGTAGAAAAGTAGGAGCCGGAGACGATTGATCATCCAAGCCCATACAGAGTTTCGTGGCTACAAAAAGGACATCAGGTAACTGTCACTAGACAATGTTTAGTTGAATTTAAGATAGGAGGATACAATGATAAGATATTATGTGATGTCATTCCTATGGATTTTTTTCATCTATTTCTGGGTAGACCATGGCAATATGACAGGAATGTGATTCATGATGGGAGAATGAACACATACACCCTAGAGAAGAATGGGAGGACTCACATGTTGCTTCTAATCAAGGATAAGGAGGTGAAAACGGAAGTAAGCAACACTGTACTTCTCATGAGTGGGAAGGAACTTCTTACAGAGGTTAAGAAGAAGGAGGATCCACAGTTCATCATGGTCAGGAAACCAAAGATTGTTTTGACTAGCACAAGGGTGGATGATTTACCAGAAGAAATTCAAGAACTGCTGGAAGAGTTCGTTGATAGAGTAGTGGACGAATTACCTCATTCGTTGCCACTGACCATAAGTGTGAGTCATCACATTGATCTCATACCAGGAGACAGTTTACCAAACAAATCCGCGTACAGGTTGACGCTGCAAGGGAATGAAGAGGTTAAAAGACAAGTCCAAGAGTTGTTGGACAAAGGTTTGGTCCGGGAAATCTTGAGTCTGTGTGTTGTTCCAACAGTACTTAGTCTGAAGAAAGACGGAGTCTAGAGGATGTGTACTGACTCGAGGGAGACTAATAAGATAACCATCAGGTACAGATTTCCATTACCAAGGATGGATGATCTGATGGATTGCTTGAGTGGAGCAAAATATTTTTCAAAGATTGATTTGAAAAGAGGTTATCATCAAATCCACATGAGAGAAGGTGATGAATGGAAGATAGCATTCAAAACCAACGAAGAGTTGTATGAATGGCTTGTTATGCCGTTTGGCTTAAAAAATGCACCGAGTACCTTCATGAGGTTGATGAACGAAGTCCTGAGGGAGTTCATCGAAAAATTTGTTATCGTATATTTGGATGACATACTGGTTTTCAGTAAAATAGTGGCAGAGCATCTGAAGCATTTGGCTATAGTGATGCAGAGATTACAACAGGAGAAGTTGTTGATAAACATGAAGAAATCCTCATTCATGAAGACAAAGCTCATTTACTTGGGGTTTGTTATTTCGGCAAATGAGTTGAGGATGGATCCAGATAAGGTGGAGGTAATCAAGAATTGGCCATCACCGAGGAATATATTTGAGGTGATCAGTTTTCACGGATTGGCTAGTTTCTACCGGAAGTTCATCAGAAATTTCAGTGGAATTAGCGCAGCGATGATGGATACAGTGAAGAAAAGACACAAACCTTTTCACTGGACTGAAGAGGCTGAAAATATTTTTAATCTGTTGAAGAGGAAGATTACAGAACAACCAGTTCTGGTGTTGCCGGATTTCCAAAAGACATTTCAAGTGAAATGCGATGCAAGTGGGTTTGCAATAGGGGCAGTCTTGAGTTAGGAAGACATGCCAATAGCATACTTCAGTGAGAAGCTAAATGAAGCGAGAGTGAAATACTCCACTTACGATAAGGAGTTTTATGCTATCATTCAGGCATTGAAGAAATGGAGGCATTACTTGATCCCGAAAGAGTTTGTCCTATACAGTGACAATCATGCATTGCAATTTGCGACTCAACAGGAAAAATTGAATCAGAGACACGTCAAATGGGTTGAGTATATGCAGAATTTCACTTTTGTGATTAAACATATTTCTGGTACTGCTAACAAAGTGGCTGATGCTTTGAGCAGGAAGTGTTTGCTATTGTAGAAGTTCATAGTCAAAACATTGGGTTTTGATGATCTCAGGAACATGTACGCAGATGATCCAGATTTTAAGGAGGCATATGAAGCAGCTGAGAATCCAATTCTCAGGGATAGAAGCCAATGGGTAGAATACATGATCCAGGAAGGATTACTGTTTAGAGGTAATCAGCTGTGTATTCCGAATTACTCCATGAGGGAGAATCTGCTGAAGGAGAAACACAGTGGAGGATTGGCAGGGCACTTTAGTCATGACAAGCTGTTCACAAAGATGAATGAGTCATATTTTTGGCCGGGAATGCGAGAAGACGTCAAGAAATTCGTGGACAGATGCAGAATTTTCCAGCATTCGAAGGGAAGGAGATAAAATGCGGGGTTTTATCAACCATTTCCCATACCAGAGAGGCCATGGGATGCAATCAAAATGGATTTCATATTAGGGTTGCCAAGAACACAAAGAGGTTCTGATTCAATATTTGTGGTGGTGGATAGGTTTTCCAAGATGGAACACTTCATTCCATGTCAGAAGACCAGTGACGCAACTCACATTGCGAGTCTGTTTTTCAAAGAAGTGATTCGACTTCATGGTTTGCCAAGAAGCATAGTTTTGGATCAAGATACAAAGTTCATAAGGCAATTTTGGAGGACCTTATGGAAGAAGCTGGGAACTAACTTTTCATTTAGTTCAGCTTATCATCCTCAGACGGATGGACAGACAGAAGTAGTGAACAGAAGTTTGGGAGACTTGTTGAGAAGATTGGTGACATAACACCACAGCCAGTGGGACAACATATTACCACAGGCAGAGTTTGCTTATAATGACTCAGTTAACAGGAGCACAGGGAAGAGTCCATTTCAGATTGTCTATGGCATGTAGCCAAGGGGAATTTATGAACTGAGACATTTAGAACATAATGCAACTAGGAGCGCTAGTGCAGAAGATTTCGCAGAGGCAATGGAAGAACTTCACAGCCAGGTGAAGTAGCGACTGCTGAATTCGAACCAAGAATATAAGTGTAGAGCAGATCAACACAAGAAACAACTTCAGTTTGAGGTTGGTGACTTGATTTTGGCACATTTAAGGAAGGAAAGGCTCCCGAGAGGAACATATAATAAGATGAAAATGAAGAAAATCAGACCATGTAAGGTCTTGTAGAAATTTAGGGCGAATGCTTACGAGATTGAATTACCCGATGGGATCGAAATTTCTTCGATATTCAATATCTCAGATTTGTACCCATATAAAGTGAGGAAACAGGAGCAGGAAATGAGCAACCAGTGATCCAGTGGACAAAGAAGATGCCAATTGTAGAGAAGCCACAGATGGAGCACATACTGGATAAAAGAGTAAGCAAGAAGACCAGGCAAAAATAATATTTTGAGTACTTGGTCAAGTGGAAGGGCCATCTAGTTGAAGATGCCAGCTAGGAGAACAAAGCAGAGATCTAGAGGCATGGACAGACCTTGCACAAGCTCATGGACGGGATCCCATGAAAATTTTCAAGCAAGGGAGTATGATGCAGGAGCATCTCAAGCGAGCCAGTGCAGAAGCAAAAGACAGCTGGACAAGCGCCAGTGCAAATTTTGAAATCACCTTGAAATTGATGCGCCATCTTAAATGAAGCCATTAAGAAGGAGCACACTTGTATGATGTAAACGGACCTTGAGAAATTTTCTCTCGTCCTTAGTAGGTAGAAGGCATTTATAGTAGTTAATGCAAGTAGGTAGCATTGAATGATAGATTAGACAGTTTTAGAGCGCAAGAGGGAAATGGGATATAGACACCCTCATTGTGTATTGTAATAGGATGAAGAAGAGAGCATAGAAGAGCATGCAGAGAGTTGTGTAAGAACACCCATGTACAGATATTTGGATTAATAAAAAGAGTTTGATTCAAATTCATGGTTTCGTGTATATGATGTTGAATGATATTCTCATGAATGTTTGCTTCCTGTTATACGTTTGCTTTATATGCTGTGTATATGATTTCATGTTTTGAGTTTGAAGTCTGAAAGGAAGTAGGAATGAGTTTCAATTGTTTCTCTATCTAAACAAGGGTTCCTGCAAGGAGTGCAGTCGAATTGTCCACAAGGAGTACGTTGACAAAGGGTTTAGATAGGGTAGCTTTTGTTCTCATTCATTCAAAAGTGCAGTTAGGCATAGGAGCCATGCAAGGAGTGCACAGGCCGAGTAAAGTCTCAGAGTTGTGAACCAGAGAGAAGTATTGAGAGACTGCTGCTGCAGGTGTGCATAGGGTCAAAGAAAATTCAACACTTGGAGGTGTCTGAAGGTTGCCGCAAGGAGTGCACGCAAGAGTCTTCTCTAAGGCTTGGAGTTATAAGGAAGCTCAGGAGGTTTAGGACCTTCGAGTAATTGCCAAAGAAAAGCACAGGAAGCTTGTACCATGGAGTGTTTAGCAGGCGTTGCAATTTTGCATGCAGGTGGACAAGTTTTTGCAGAGGAATACTTGGTTCATTTCGAGGAAATCATCAGGAGGAACAGACGGTCGGAAATTCTCTGAGGAGAAACCACAAATTCCTGTGGGCCGTCAGATCTCATGGAAGAACAAGCGAGTTACCGCAAGTATTTTAGAGGGGTTCTAAGCTCAGGAGGTGCAAGACCGTAGATCCGAGCCATAAGGGCCGTTGGATTTACATGGGGATTTCCATATCGGGGTTTTGAAGGTTGAAGTTTCGAAAATCTAGCAATGGGAAATGTGAACTCACGAAATGCGAAATCTCGAAGGCTCAGAGGACGGTGTGGGGCCACAAGGGTCAGTGAGGTGGACAGGTGGCATGCTATTTCGGAGTTTCGTGGGGTAAAGTTCCGAACTCATTGCATTAGGATTCACGATATTGTGAAGTACGAAGTCCCGATAGAAGTGAGTGGTGTTGAAAGGTTAATTGCATGAGTGTATCAGAGTTTTGGAAAATCGAGATTCGGGAGTCAGGGAGACAATTTTCTTGACATCGCAATTGCCGAAATCGCGATAGGGAAAATCCCGAAAAGGGATAAGGAAAGTTCAGCGTTGATTGTTTCGGGTTTTGGGGATTCAAAAGACCAGCTCTTGACCACTGGATTCGCGAAACTATGAAGTCCGATCTCCCAAGTGTAAAGAGGGGATCCCGTGAGAGTTGTTGTGGGTGCAGATTTCCCAATAGTATCGGGAAATAGAAGAATGTTAGAGTTCTTCGAGCCATGGTAAAGGAAAGATCTTGTGACCACGTGGACCTTTCGACCTGCGGGTTGATAGGTTGCTAGCGTGTGCATCATTCCTCTCCAGATTTATACGACGATGGGAAAAATAATGACACACATCCCAAAAAGGGCATTCAAGAAAGAGTTTCATAATCCGAACACAAGGGTCACCCATAACTACTCTATGATGGAGGATTTGCAACAAACCCCTTGCGCGATGTCTTCTTTGGAATTTCTCCAGAGCTGCCCTTCATAGAGAAAGGCTATGTTATCCTTCTTGGGATCTGTAGAGACTTGTAATTTGGGAACGATCGTTCTCGATATGACCGACTTAAAATCTCGTCTCCCTTACCACGTTGCATTTCAGATAGTAGTGGCTTACCCCATGAAATATTTTACCTAGAATATCCTACAGACGATGGTTGATGAGGGTGCCTTTAACTGCGTGATGTCATTGGCATGTTGGAATGCCATTGGTCAACCCATTTTGTCTCTATCACCTATGTTGGTTACTGCTTTCGACGATCATTCTTTTAGACCACATGGAATCATCCCTTCTTTCCCCGTGTAGTTAAGAGGGAAGATTGTGTGCGTTGAATTTGAAGTGGTCGATGTGCCTCTCGAATACTACCTTCTGTTAGGAAGGAGTTGGACCTATGCAATGCATGCAATGGTTGCCACAGTTTTTCAGATATTGTTGTTTCCACATGAGGGCCGAATCATAACCATTGACCAGTTGTCCTTCTCCTGTCTTGACCCTTCATTGTGGGCATCCATGGTCCTGATGATTGATAGCCCCCAGCCTAGCATTGCCAATGTAGGGGTTGGTTTGTGCCCACCATTGATGGGAATTTTCGATTACCCACCTCCTTCTAGCGATGTCAAGCTTATATCGACTATCCTCGACCATCCTAGGGCTTAAATATTTCAAGTGTCATCATTCTGTAGGACTTACTTTCATGATCCGTGGCATCTTCCTTCCCCATCGAGGATGATGGAAGGGAAAGGGAATCCTAGCATGGACATGCCCTTGTTCGTGAAAGAAGTTGCGTACAGTATTGTCCAGGAAGCTTCGACCAACCCCAATCTGACTCCCATAGAGGAGTTAGATCCAATTCTTGAGCCTATTTGGGCTCAAGGTTCCCTCGCCACTACAAATTATTTATACTAGGTCTTTCCCTATGATGAGGCAATTATAGAGGCATTGATTGATCCAGAAATACCCTGGGATGATCTCCATCACAAATCTTATTTTCTCCCAGAGTTAAGAAGAATAGAGGTAGGTGAATTCATGTTGACAATGATTGGAGATAGGTCTTGTCCTATTAATACTATGGCTATGCACACAGTTTACATCACGGTAAATATGGTGAGTATCACTGAAACGATCCCTATAGATATATCGAGAACCCCTAGTGTCATGGAGAATGTTTTCGTTAGAGAGGACTGCTCCCCCGAGGAGATTCAAATCTATATAGACTTATTTAAATAATTCTGTGACATTTTTTCTCGGTCTTACAAGGAAATGCCAGGCATCGATCCAAGAATCATCGAACATGAAATAACGAATTATCCTAACGCTAACCCGTTATGACAAAATATTCGTACTGTGAATCCTCAGAAAGTGACAACTATTAAGGCTGAAGTAGAGAGATTGCTTAAAGTCAGTTTCATATACCTTGTATAGTTGACGTAATGGGTGTCAAATCCTATTCTGGTTAACAAAAACAAGGTACGATTCGCATGTGCATGGAATTTCGTGACTTGAATAAGGCATGTCCAAAGGATAATTTCCCCACCCCATTCATTGATCATATTGTCGATGAATGTGCAAGCTGCGAGGTCTTTTCATTCATGGATGGTTTTTCGAGATATAACCAGATTCAGATAAAACCCAAAGACCAACATAAAACAACTTTTATCTCTTTGTGGGGCACATTTTCTTATCGTAACATGCCTTTTTCCCTTAAGAATGATGGAGCCACTTTTCAACGGGCCATGTTTTTTTCTTTCCATGAACTTATACATATAGTTGATGCTTATCTTGATGATCTAGCATCACACTCTTGCAAGATATCTGATCATCCCACACACCTCCGACTAATATTCGAACGATGTCGCTACTATCGGATTCGCTTGAATCCTAACAAATGCAGTTTCTGCGTGACGCCGAGTCTTCTTTTAGGTTTCATAGTTTCGACAACAGGGATCATGGTGGATTCTCTTAAGGTTGAGGCGATAGTTTAGTTTCCTCCCCCATGCATAGTCCCCCAGATTCAAAGCTTACAAGGGAAAGCGAACTTTCTACGATGTTTTATCACAAACTATGCCGAAATCACTAAAGGGTCCATGCGTTTACTGAAAAAGGGTGTCCCTTTTTATTGGGATGAAGCTTCTCAATGCTCTTTCAAAGCATTGAAACGTGCCCTCACATTCACCCCTTTGCTCCGGCCTCCCAATTATAATAAAGATTTCTTATTGTAGTTGGTCGCTGAAGATTCAACCATCGGTATGGTCTTGGTTCAAGAGGATGATCTGCTTGAAGAGCATGTGATTTATTACCTTAGCCGAGGCTTGGTTGGGTTGGAAATCAACTACTCCCATGTTGAGAAGCTTGCATTGGCAGTAGTGCATGTTTTCTAGTGGTTCCATCATTATATTCTACTTCGCAAGACCACCATCATTGCGGTTGTGAATCCATTTCAATATGTGTTGACACGACGCGTCATTGGCAGAAATATCAGTAGATGGATTGTAATCCTCCAGGAATTTGACTTTGATTTTGTTTTCGTGAAATCCAAAAATTCACTTGTATTTGCGAAACTTATTTCAGAACTTCTGGTCGAATCAGGTGATGTTGCGCCCAAAGAATTGCCTATTAAAGGAGATCTTTTTCTGATTGCATCTTTGGACCCATGGTATGGAGATATACTAGTCTATCTCCAGAATTTGAAGTGCCCTGCTTCTTCTTCTCATGATTTGTGTCGACAAATTCGCCATCAGGCAGGAAATTATCTCATACTCGATAACACTTTGTATCGTCGAGGTGTAGATTGCATTCTTCACCAATTCCTTATACACGAGGAAGCAAAACTCATTCTTAATGACTGCCACAATGGAGCACGTGGTGGTCATTTTTTTGGGTTGGAAACAACCCAAAACATTCTATGAGCCGATTACTTTTGGCCCACATTAATCAAGGATTGTGTTGAGTCGGTCAAGAAGTGCCACCCATGTCAGATCTTCTCTCAGAAGATGAGGGAACATCCTACTCCTATGTTTCCCGTTATTGTTGTTGGTACTTTCACCAAGTGGGGGATTGATTTTACTACATGCCACCCAACTTCATCCAAGGGGAATCATTATATCATTATAGTGGTAGACTACTTCACAAAGTGGGTCGAGGCTATGCCAACATTCAACAATGATTGAAAAACATCAACTCTCTTCATTTTTAACCATATAGTAGTAAGGTTCGACATCCTGAAGGAGATTGTCACTGACCATGGCAGTCACTTATAGAACAAAATGATGTCTGAGTTAACAACAAATCTTGGGTTGGGGCAAGATCATTCATCACCCTACTACCCACAAGAGAATGGTCAAGTGGAGGCTATGAATAAATCCCTCAAGACTATTCTGCAGTGAACGATCAATTTTGCCAAGTCTAATTGGAATTTGATGTTGTACTCAACGTTATGGGCCTACTGAATGTCTATAAAGATTGCCACCAATTTCTCACCTTTTCAACTCGTTTGCAGGCTGGAAGCAATCTTTCCCATAGAGTGTCAGATCCCGTCTTTAAAGTTGGCAGTAGAGTTATTGCCAGACACTTCACCACTTGAGGAATGCCTATTATATCTCGAGCAACTCGATGAGCAACGTTGTGATGTAGCCTTGGCCAACGAAGCTCACAAGCAATGAGTGAAGTGTCAATATAATCGGTCCGTTCATCCTTATATTTTCTCTGAAGGTGACCTTGTCCTAGTCTAATACCAAGATAAGGATCCCCTGGGGATAGGCAAGTTTAAACCCATGTGGTTTAGACCTTTCATTGTGAAGGAGGCGTTAATGAAGGGATCTTATCGTCTGGTTGAGTTTGAGGGAAATGCTTTGGCGGAGCCTAGAAATGGGATCTACCTCAAGAAGTATTACTCGTAGGTTGGTCACCTCGGTGACTTGTACATATGTATAGTTATTATATAGTTAGTTTTGTCTTTTTGTTTTATTGACATGTCATTATTTATGTCATCTTTTCCACTATGGAAGATGTCAAGTAAATCGGAGGTGTTCTTTGGGTTCGTGGACGGAGCTAGCAGACACACTCGGAAGCTTTCTTCCACAGCTTGGGTGATTTTCACACCTCAAGGCTAGTTGCTATCTTCTAGAGGTATCTGTCTAGGTGATGCTACAAAAAATGTTGCCGAGTACATACTAGTGATAGATTTGCTTCGTGATTATTTATCGCATGAAATTTCTCACCTCCAGGTCTACTTAGATGCTCAGTTGGTTGTGTCCCAGTTAATTGGAGTTTACCGCATTTATGATCCTACTTTACACTGACGTTTCCTTAGGGTACGTCTCTTAGAACATTGCTTTGATTACATTATGTATATCCATGTTCCTAGGAGATTAAATCAAATGATAGATACTCTAGCTAATCAAGTATTATATTGGCATGTTGCACAAACATAAAAAGAAGCACACACATACACATGTACATACATTTGTAAAGAACTGTGATCCATAAGACATAAAAGATATATATATATATATATATATATATATATATATATATATATATATATAAAATTCTCAGAGTACATAGGTGGGCGCGAACACCTCAAAGATAATAATCCGATAGACATCATGGGGCTTATGCCCTAAAAAATATACAAAAAAGTTCCCTCGGCACATGATGAGTCCATCCTAGCTAATCCTGATTTTATGAGCAGAACAAAATGAATAGAGATTATTAACAGGTGCTTAACACAAAATAATAGAGATACAGTAAAACTGGTTTTCTATTCAATAACGAAATAAGATGAAACTATAAAATGCAGCGAAAACAAGCTTGCTGGAATGGTGGCGACTTATCTCTGAGAAGAGATGTGACAGCAGCGTGCATTTGCAAGAAGAAGGTTACAATGAATCTCTGAAGGCCTTTTTACAATAATAAAGAATGCCAAAAACCCTAGACATCCAGAAACCTAACCCTAGGAGATGAAGCGCCAAAAGTGATGTGGGCCCCGTTTGGGTAAGCTAGTACATCAGCTTCCTGGGGCCGTAAATTTTGCATACGATCTTTGTTTTAGGCGTGTGATAGCCCGTTGGAAGGGTATCATCAAGGAGATTCATTTTGGGAGATCAATTATGCCTTCATCTATCTTTAAGGAGATCAATACCGAAAAACCTTCATTTAGGCCCTCAAAATGGCCCTGGAAGTAAAAACTGCTAAAAATAGTAAATTGCCAAAAATGTCAGAAAACTGTTTTGAGCCAGTTGGAAAAGGTGGGTGGCCACTGATATCCTTCTGGATCAATTGTAGTGAACAACGACATTGTCCAAATTCTGAAAGAGTTGGACCCATGTCCATGGCATCCCAACAACATGAGGCTGCATGGATGGCGGGAGGTCCTTGATCTTGGCCATAAGAACTATGCGAGTGAGCACGGTGAGGTTTCGGTCCACCCGTTTCAAAAATATCTCAGCCTCTCTGGATGGAGGTCCCCCGCAACAGCTGTTCCGGTGGCTTCTGTTGGTACTACCTCTGGTCGAGGAAGTCACCTGGTCCTCGTGAAGTCTGTTGGGCACACCGGTCCCACGTCTGTACATAAACATATACATAGTTGTCAATACTCTGATACATATAAAAAATGATATATATATATATATATATATATATATATATATATATATATATATATATATATATAATAAACTAAAAATTAAATAACTTTAAAAACACATACCTATCTCTCCTCACACCTCTCTGAGAGGTACCGACATGTCTGGATCTCTATAAAAGTTGATTCCACCGTAGGGGCAATCCTCTATCGCTGGAATCTATTTTTCCCACCATTCAAAGAACTTGTCATCAAAGGCCTCTATGGTCCTTCCTCCGCCCTTTCATGGAAGAAATGCTTCCCATCTACACACCCCTGGGAAGGAGGCCACATGCTCCCGTACTGTCTCCCTCGGATTAAGACTGGGTACCCTCTCAAAGAAGAACGAGCACAAAATGGTACCGAACCCAAATTTCTTGTTACTATGCCCTTGGCACTCTATGAGCTGCCTCTTCATGTAGTTCATCATGGTCATGCTCTAGTCAAAGATACGTGCATCTAGGCACTGGATCACACAATACATGTGGGCCTGGGAATCCTGGTGTAGGCTCACGGATCCAGTGATCTGACCGATAAGAAAAACGATCAACTTCAGTGAGAAGTTGGTGATCTTATAGACAGGCACCTGAGAACCTACTTTCTCAGTGCCAACCTCGCAATGCATCCCGATGTAGTCAATGATATTGAAAGGCCCAGGGGGAAATATACACAGGTTGACTGGTTCCCCTCTCCTTGAGAGGCCAATCAAGAAATATATATCCTCAGTCGTTGGAGTCAACGAATGTCCCTCAATCATGAACACCTCTGTGTCAGGGTGCCAGTAATCCACCATGGCATTTAGTAGCATGGGTTGTGCCCTCATGAACGGACACCGGTAGAAATTCCATAACCCACATTGTTTCAATGCGGCAATAGCAACATGGTCCTCATCGATCAACATATCGATTTCCTTATGTTCCCTCTCCCTCTAGTGGACATACCTCTTGTTCCATGACAGTTCAAAGGGGAGTTAGCTCTTGCATTTTTGTTTTTTCCATACTTTTGAGGGTGTATGTGGTCTGTCATGGAAACAATTACGTATGTATGCTGGAATACTGTTCTCTGCCTGCATACATATGTGAGTTGTCCTTGGAAAGCCCGCGTACACGTAGGGCCGCCCTTTTTTAGGAGGGCACGCCCCCCCAAAAAACAAAAATGTACATAAACGAAGAATTGAAATGCAAGAGGGATGAGTTTATACTTGGTCTAAGCGGAAGTTCGTTTTGTCCTCTGAAGCTCCCATAATCAACTTCTTTAGAAAATGGTTATTTTTTACCTTTTGGTTAATTTTCAAATTGCAATGGTGAAAATGAGTTGTCAACTTCTATTTATAGACTTTTTTGGCCCTTTTTGCCAATTTTTTGATCCCTTTTGTCATTTTTTCTAGCTTAGAAATCATTTAAATTGGTTCTTGAGTTTCTTATTGGATGTTACGATGCACTTTTCCTTTTGGTTTGGTAACTTTTTTTTCGGAGATGGGTCATTTTTAAAGGTCCTGAGGTAAAAATCATTTTTTCAACTTTTTGCATATAAGTTAGGACTCCACCTCCACTTTCTGCATCTCATTGTCTTTTCTGCTTTTCCATAGGATTGATCCCACCGAAGTGTAGCACAGAAACGTCATTGCTGCTTTAGAAGTGTCTTGATTTGGTGGTAGAGCCTACCTTTACATGGATTCCCTAGATAGATGCTTGTTGCATTTTGGCGTCCATGCTGCCTCTAATGATTTTAGGCTCGAGATTCCTTGTTAGTCCTATCATGATTACAAGTTTGAGCCTCATTCGTCTGATGCACCATCACTCTTGGCCTCACCCTCGAGACTCCCAAAATGAGCATGCTTTGTTGTCTTTCAAGCTCATTGTTGAAACAATTTTTTAAAGTTTTTATTTTCTAAGGTCGAATTTTTCCTTTTTTGGGTTTCGGATTTTCATAAAGCATAACCCTCACTATCATTTCCAAAAGGCCGGTACCGAAATCCCGACAAGATTTATTCTTTAAATAATTAAAGGCAAAAAAAACAAAAATGTTATAAAGTCTCGATGCACTTTCTGTAAAGTTATTTTTTAAATCACGAAAAGCTTAAAACCTAAAGGAGTTAAGACTAACCTTTAAAAACAATTTCGGGATTCAGGATTTATAGAGAACATATGTTTTAATACATATCCAATCATGGAATCCCGATTCCCGATTTCCCAAAATATGGAAGTTACAAATTATTAAAGATTACATTAATCGTATCGCAATTTCAGGATACGGGGTTCAACGATAACATACCTCTCGTCAACATGATCCCCGAAATGACGAAATGCGAAGTCTTGACTCATAATCTGTGTTTAGATTGAATTAACTCTATTTTAGAAGCATGATTAACGGTAATTAAACTTCTTAGGTCTTTTCTTATTTTCGGTACCGTTGAATGAAATCTTTCAAATTTTGAATCTGGGATTGCCGAAATATGGCCTTATTAATGAACAGGTAACTGATAAATGTTGTGCATATCTCAGAAATATTTTTTTCATTAAATTTGATTGATTATAGGTCAGTTGCGTCAGTGTTTTTTTTCATAAAATGAGTTTAAGGTGAATTCAAAATATGCGTTCCAAAACCTATGCTTTTTCTATCCTTCAAAGGTAATTCGCATTTGGCCAAGCTCATATGCTTCTTTTCTGTGGCAGGTTTTCCTTCTAACATAAAGCTATGGTTGCAAAGAAAGAACCGAAGAAGAGTGAATATATGGAAGATATGCGTAACCTAGAAGGAGATATCATATCTGACACTACGCTGCATGCCATCGACTCAATTAAATCCTGGACAAAAATATATGAATTCCTGGATTAGGAAAGCAAAAATTCTCTTGCTGATTCCGAGAATCACTTTCGGGATATAGAAGAATCGGAGCTTCATATGATCGCAGCATGCCCTCGGCTCATGGCATACAACAACATGATCAATTGGGCCTTGGAGAAAGTCGATATCCCGACAAAAATCATTTTAAATGATCAAGGGGTCGTTGTCGGCTCGTTTATGCCAGAGCATATACAAGTAATGTACAAACTCTCACCAAATCCTAAGCACATTTATAACGCTGAATTTTTAGCTGAATTTCAAAGGAATGAGTGTACTAAGGCAGACCGAACTTTTCCCGATTTAATCAAGGAATGGTGGAGATGTCCATCAAAATTTAGGGCCGATACCCATGGGGTTTATGCCACAAAATCTTTGAACGAGTACATGGTCTATGTATCCATTATGCTGTGTAGACTTTTCGGGAAAAAGAATCCCTACCATTTTCCTGCAGAATGGGTGCCCTTTTTAGAAGAAGCATCAAAATGATACACTTTTAACTGGAGCAAGATTTTGTCTGATAACCTAGCCCAGGAAGTTTCAAATTACAGAGTTGGAAGATCTAAAGGTCAACCAGTGGCCTTTTACATGTCGGCATACATTATGGATGCAATCTTCTTTGTGACTCCATTTCCCTTGATGAATTGGAGTTGGAACATAACCTGCCCCGAACCCATTCATGAGTATCACTCTGTGTTATGGGAAGAAAATGCTAAGAATGCGTTTTACAAAATTTGTCATTTCATAGTAATTCCAATGCATAAAATGTTTTATGGCTGTGAACCCCCTCGCATTTCTGAGCCAGTCTCAGAAAACCTCAAAGCAATAGATGATTGGTTCATTGATGAAAACTTCTCTTACATTAGGGTTTATGGGTGCTCAATCCCCCCTCATACGCTTCCAAAATTCCTCCCAGACAGACTGGTATTGAGGGAGGTAGCACACCAAATAGTGAAAGGTGGTATTGGAATAGAGATAAAGGAAGCTCAAAAGAAGTCCTGGCCAATCTTCCCTATACATATTGGGAAATTTTCATTGCTAAACCTAGGCCATTCTAAAGTGGAAGCCGAAACACTAGAAGAAGTTAAACTGGTAGATATAGAACATAGAAAGCATGACCCTTATCAATTAGTAAACAAACATTTGATGCAATGCAATATGAAAGCCTATGAACATGAAAAATCTGTTTATGATGATATATTCAAAGAGGTTAAAACCTATGAGGAGGTATTGAACAGGGTACGGGCCTTATCACCCAACTTACAAACTGGTTTCATAACCTTCCAAAGTCACAGGCAAAGTTGTTTTCCAAAGGTTTTGCAGGGCGAATCCATGACCCCTCCTCGAGAGAAGGAAGAGCCTCCCCCAGGTTTTGAAATAAATGTACAGGATAAAGCAAATACAAAGAGAAAAATGAAGGAGATTGAAATGCATTCACAAGAAATAGAAGTTCCTCAGACAGAAAAATCAGAGGCAGAGAAAGGAAAGTAGTTGGAAACATCCCCAGAAATCCTTGAGCATTTTCCCAAAAAAGTAGGAGGAACAACATCGATGGAACTTGGAAGTCCCATTACTTCTTTGAATCCATTGAAGTCTACCTATGGAAACCCCCAAGAGGGAGCTCTATACGTTAGTGATATTGAGCCTATTTCTAGGGACAAGATTCCTTCCTCTGATTACTTTTTCAGTAAAAAGAGGAAGGCTATCCTGAAACAGGAAATGCATCCAAGAGGAGACATGATGATAAAAAAAACACAAGATCATTGTATATGGACAAAAACATAAAGAAGGGGAATTTTCTACAGAAATAGCAGGCACAATGGGGGGCTTAGCATCGAAAAATTTATACTCTGTGGGTAATTTGAGAACTATGTTGCAGCAGAAGGATCAGACGATAGGACAACTACAAAATCAATTAAAGGAGACTGAAAGAAGTCTTATTTGGGAGATAAACAAGGGTCTAGAACGAGCCTGATTCAATGACATTCAAGAGATTCAAAAACTGAAAGAAAGCTTAGATGAAGCAAACCTGAAAATACAGGTCAGTCAAGAGCAACAGAAAAAGAGAAACAGGGAGTGTTTTTTAGGATGGAATTTATTTAGAATTACTTTCAGGAAACAAGTAAATCCTTGGAGAGAATTCTCCTGAAAGAGAGAGAAGTGAAAGCAGCCAGAACAACTTTTCAAAAAGCAGTGTCTCTTTCAACAAAAGAGGAGGTTGGAGAGACTCAAAAGCTATCTATTTCAGAGAAGATTAAAGGTGATATAATACTCAAGGTATGGGAGGCAAACCTCACAGAAAATAAGAAAATAACCAGAGAGGTAAATGCCGATTGTCAAGGAATTTTTGACCTTTTAGAGAAATCCTCATTAAACATTGGAAGAAACAATTGTCCAAGGTTGTTAGGAGAAATTAACATTGTTAAGCATCAGTTAAGATTCAAGGAGGATCTGGAAGAAATTCAGGTGGAGATCCCACAAATAAAGGTAATCAATGTCACTCAAATCGACAAATGGATAGTGATGCCGAACTTAAAGTTACAAACTATTAAGTTCACGATAAAAATAATCGAAGACCATTTTCCTAAACTACAAAGAAAGTTCTTCCTATTTGAGGTGAAAGATATTCCAGACGCTCCTAGAGTTTTGGTGCAATTTCTGGGAAAATGTATTCACTATCTTAAAACAGAAGAAGGAAGTTCATCAACGCAGACATGAAACACTGCTTTGAATATTATTATCATTGAAATAATAAAGCAGTTAAAATAGAAATGTAAACGGTTCAACATTGCTCATTCATGTAACCGTAGTATTCAGAAGTTATTTAATCACCAACGGGAAAAAGGTTTGGTGATCATGTATAAATATAATTTCACAAGACTGAGAAAAGGCTTTTTGTTTTTTGGGAGCCGATTGTATTAGAAGTTTTCTGATTTACAATGATATAGATAATGCAGAAGAGATTCTGAATTCTATCACCTTGAAGCTATGTGTTCCTTCACTCTGTTTTCAATATCTTTCAACATATTTCATTCCATGTCTTTCTAATGAATGATCAACTATAGTTTAATTCAAAATTCTACTGTAGTTTGAATTTATTTGATTATCTAATCATTTACAGTTTTTCCTCTGTGATTGCTATTAGCGGTTTCAAGACCTGTAGGTCAGTTGGATGGTTATATCTTATACTTCATTAGAAATTTTGTTTTTCTCCCCTTCTTTTGTTATGATATGAGATTCTTTCACGATTAAAGCCTCATATTCTTCATCAACATTACTTTGTTTTTATTTTAATATTCTCAAATTACTTCAAGTACAGGAAATGACCTTTACTGCTATTATGTTATTATTTTGAGTTCTAAAATTCCTTTTTTATTTCATTCCATAAAACTGAAGCAACAAATCTTAAAACTTTTTATAATTTAACAAAATTTTACTCTTCATGACTGTCCCAAGTAATAGACAACCTAACATTGAACCTGGCCTATAGGATCAAACTAGCATTGCTTTGAAATTATTTAATACTATCCTGCAAACAACAACTACCCAAGTCGAATTAGAACGTTCATGGGCAGTTATTGAGAGAGAAATCAGCATCCAAGAACAATGGGAAGCTAGATAGAGACATTTGAGAAACCAACTCTGATTTACCCTTCGAAATTGATTCTTACTCCTCATTTCTCTTTATTTTTTGGATGCCTTGACGGTATACTTTAGAGCCTTAAAGTATAAACTGAGGAACAACACTCGTTTTCAAATTCGAAAGTAACATCCGACGAGACTACATTTATTATTTTCAATCTTGTTTGAATTAACTAAGAAAAGAAACCTCTTGGAGTCTTCTTTAAGCCCTTTTCAGACTCTCTAAACATGAAAATATTGCTGAGCAATCTTTTTTTCCTTCACGCTTGCCAAACTAAAATTTGAAGGCACTTCTGTCCGACGGTAGTTTACCCCTTTTTCGGTCCATATGGTCAATTTTACGAACAAAGGTATACTCTAAGAGATTCGGTTCGCTAGAAGAGTATTCTCAGGTATAAGTTTAACCCTTTTTCGGGACCGAGGGACTAAATTTACGAAAAAGGAACATTCCCCTTGGTTTTGGTTTATCACATTTTTCGGGCCTTGGATATTACTTACAAAAAAGGAACCCCCACGGAGTCCATAATTAAGCTCTTTTCAGACTCCCTAAAATTGAAAAGATCGTCGAGTGACCTTGTTCTT
Source organism: Picea engelmannii (assembly GCA_009831015.1). Lineage (NCBI taxonomy): Eukaryota > Viridiplantae > Streptophyta > Pinopsida > Pinales > Pinaceae > Picea > Picea engelmannii. The sequence continues at coordinate 1,299,697 of ML777219.1, read as the reverse complement.
TTACACTCGTTAAATTTGTCTAGAAGAACATCTAATGGCATGAGTTTACCCCTTTTTACGACCTGTATATTAGGGAGGAAAAAGGTACACCTCAGGAGATTCGTCTCTCTAGGAGAGTTCTCCTCAATAAATTTTATACTTTTTCGAGCTAAGGAGACTAAATATAGAAAAAGTATGTGAGTCCATAGTTAAGCTCTTTTCAGACTCCTTAAAATTGAAAAGATTTTCGAGTGATATTGTCTTTGTCAAACTCACTAAAATGGTTTTGAATAGACGTCTTGTTGGTGCTAGTTTACCCCTTTTTCAAATTGACTAGACTATTTTCGAAAAAGGTACCCTAGTGGAGTCTTCTTTTACATTTTTTTAGACTCTCTAAACGTGAAAAAACTATCGAGCTTACCTTCTATGGGATCATTAAAATTACATTGAAGAGGGTTTCATTGTTTCTTTCTAATCACATTTGCATCTCTATGTCTTTGTCCTAATGTCGACTCCATGTTTCTCTCAACTAAACCTTTGAAGCATGCCTTATATGTAATCCTTGTAGCACTTCGCCTCTACGACTTGATACCTTGACCCATGGAGGAATTTTCCTGAGTGTCATTTTCCTGCACATGTCTCCTTGGTCTAAGCATTAGTGTGTTCCTTGTGCTTGGAAATATCATGTTTGCGAGACTCGTTCCTCCTTTGTAACATAACATTCTTTTATTAATTTTCAAGCTCTTTAAAAATTGAAAAAGACAAAAAAATAAAAAATCCCAAAAAGAGGGGATGAGAAATATATATTCTTTTTTGGCAGCACAATGAGTCTCCCTTGGAAAAAGCACATCCTTTTGTTTGTTCTTCAATCTTTGGGATCTAATATGACCTTAGGAATCTGTTCTTGCTACATAGAGTTGTTTCCTCCTCCGTTTGGTTACTCTTCCAAACACATGGAGAGTTTGCGTTGCCTCCTTCATCGTGAACTTATGTCAATGTCATGCTTCCTGCGTCTGATCATATTTCATGCTATTGTCCAAGGGAAGTTTCACCCCAACTGAGTTGGCCTTTCTACATTTTGTCTCTTGACCTCATGCCCGACCATCCCAAAATTCCAATCAAGTCTTTGTTCGAAATCAATGAAGTTCTCTGCCTGATCATCGAGATCCTCTTGTCTTTTCCTGACAAGTCATCGAAGACCTCTGGGTAGTGAATTCATACACTCACATTTCACTCCTACCTGAGTATTGAAGATATTGAAGTTGTTTCTCGAGCTCTGAAGGCCTCATCTCCATCCATCGGGCGTTAATTGGCTTCTTGAAGATGGATACTATACTTGTATATCTTTGATTTTGAGATGTAGATCCATTGTGTATTGCTCACAGATACGCTTTATATAGTTATATGAAATGGATCTGCAGTGTATTTGATTTGTAGCCATGATTTATTTCATCCTGAGCATGGGTATTTCTGCCTCAGAGAGACAATTGTTATTTTTGCAGATGGCACCTCCCGAAATTTGGTCCTGGGCTCACTCGTTTCGTACATTGGTGAAGATTTTGTAATGTATTTTGGACATCATATGATTTTATGAACTCACACATTAGGGAGCATCTGTTATATCCCTACGTTTCTCTACACATGCATACCTGGCCTTTAGCCCTCTTACTTTCATTTTTTTCCAAGCCATCACTGAGTTGCTCTTCTTAAAATCTCATTTTTTGAAGATGTACACGCCCTGCACCAATATTTCTTGCGTACATATGCTTGCTGCACCACTACAACCCATGTGCATATGCATTTTTCACCACTATATCCTACGTGTGTACTCATGCTGCACCACGACAACCCATGTATACTTTTAAAAGTTGCAAAAAATAAAAAGTTGTAAGGAATTAATTGAGATTACGGGCTATTGGGTAGTTTCCCAACTAATCCACCGCTTATAGGCCATCACCCAACCGAATAACCATCCTTTTGTCATATAAAAAGAGGTGTTGGGGTCTCATTCCACATTTAGACATAAGAACAATGAAACTCTACCCGTTTCACATCCCCTCCTTGCCTTAAGTAGTTGCAGCCCTTTTGTGAGAATTGCCTCATAATTCCCCAATTTGCCTTCCTTCCTCCATCAGAAACCTATCATACTTCCCAACAAGAAGGTTGAGAGGAGAAGCCATACAGAGGTGCACTTGGAGCTTGGTGAAGAGGATCCCAGACTAGGTTCGTGGAGCAATAGTCGGCTTTGGTTGTAGGTGATCATTATATTATCAATAAAATAAGTACTTTTCCTGTCCCAAATAATGATGTGTCGAATGTTTCCATTTGATTTATGTTTTTATTCTAACATCTAACCTTTGATTTATATATGAATTGCATGCTTTTATTTTTTTGTTTATTTGTATTTGAATGAAGGCCATCCTTGGGAGAAAGTTTGCAGTCAGCGAGGATATCAAGCACGAGAGGATCATCATCAGACATGTAGTAGAGGTACAATTACCCGATCCTTCTCATTTTTCTTTTCATGTATGATTATGGGATATGTTTGGGGTAGTTAGAGAAGTATGAGACTTTTAAACGGTTATTGATCTATCTACATTGTAAACCCTGGTGTAGCCATAGGGGTTTTTTCCCACTAGCACCTAGACCACCTTGGAAGGGATCTTTGGAAAACAAGATGAGATGAGGGGATACATGCTGGAGGTGGAACTACTCACATTGGATCCAAAAAGATTCGACAATATCCAATATTTCTTTACAAAATTCAAGGATTTATTGTCGCAACTCAAAGCTTGTGGGGTTGATAAATATAAGGAGGAGAAAAAAATGGTTCTCACCATTCTCTCCAAAATTGGTCTTGAATTCTCTGTATTCATATCCACATTCCATTTTGTCAGATTTGCCTCTGGAGCCACCTGGAAGATGCCTTCTCTTGAGGACTTTATCGAATCCATGACACAAGAGAAAACCAAACTCATCAACATGGGAAAAATCAAAGGCCTAAAGGTGCATGCACTTACTGTGCAAGATGGAAGCCATCAATATCAAAAATCTGAAGATAAAGACAAAAGGAAAGTTCATGCACATCCGAAGAAGAAAGGGTACAAAAAAACCTTCATCGCTGCCTCTAGATCCAAAGGGGTGAATGGAAGAAAAGGGGATAAATGCATGTACTATCACAAAGGGTTCCATCCAGAATCTGCATGCATGCAAAAACAAATACACTAGCATATTTGGGTCATTTTGCGACGACTATTTCGACACTCTTGCTACGTTATGTCATTGACATTGCGACGAATTTGGAGTCTTTGAAACATCATTTTATGTCACGTGGAAATTGCGATGAACTTGAAAAAAATGTCGCAAGAGAGACAACATAGGCAATTACGACAAACAAAGAAATATCGTTGCCAATACGACAATATAGGAAAACTATGTGAAACCAACATTTCGTCTTAATTGCGACACCCATTGCGACAATAACTTTCATGGTTTATACAGAAAAAACTGTCACAATAATTTAATCGGTCGTCGCACTGGCGACGACAAATTTTCGACAACTTTTCGTTGTTTACATAGAAAAACCATCGCATCAATTGAAGTTGTCGTCGCGTGTGCGACGAAAACTTTTCGTTGTTTATATAACAAAACCGTTGCATCAATTGAATTTGTCATCGCACGTGCAACGGAAACTTTTTCGTTTTTATATAGCAAAACTGTCACAACAATTGAATTTGTCGTCGCACGTGCGATAAGAACTTTTCATTTTTATACAACAAAACTGTCGCAACAATTGAAGTTTTCGTCGCACATGGGATGACAACTTTTCATTTTTATATAGCACAATTGTCGCAACAATTGAAGTTGTCATCGCACAGGTGACGAAATTTTTTTCATTTTTATATAGCACAACTGTCGCAACAATTGATGTTGTTGTCACACAGGAGATGGCATCTTTTCGTTGGTTATACAAAAAAATTGTTGTAGCAATTAAGGTTTGCGTCACAATTGTGACGACCAATATTTATTTAAAATAATAATAATAAATTATTTTAGGCTGCAATTTTGATATCAATATTAATATTACCATTTTAATATTAATATTACCATAATAATTTTTTAATTGATATGTGCTCCATTACTAATAATTTAACCGACAATTAATGAATTCGAAGTGCTAGGACTACTATGAGTCGCTAAACCTAGAATCTGATGCCCTCTCTGTCAAATCCATGAAGAATTTGTTGACCATCTGCTCCTCGATTGCCCCTTTGCAAAATAAGTCTGGCGTCATGCCCTGCCAGGAGGGATCCCTTCTGACCAACTCCCTCTTGACATACCCACTTTGCTAAAAACCTGGGCCACCCTCTATCCTTTCCCTCTCAAGTCCAACCCTTAAATAAAGTGTTGTTGGATGTCCCTCCCTAAATTCATCCTTTGGAAAATTTGGCTCGAAAGAAACTCCAAAATCTTCAAATATCTGACTGCTTCACCCGACATCGTTTCTGCCAAAGCCAAAGCCCTACTGGGAGACTTGCTCTCCTACCTTTGGTCTTGCACCAACTCCCTTTCTCTCAACTCCCCTGATAAAGATTGGATCCATAGCCTCACTCCAGACCTCAAATCCCCTCCTCCTCTCACTAAGGATCATGAAATCTGGTGAACTACGAGAATTAGACTACTCTTGGGGGCTTGGAGTCGAATCCAATAATATAGAAAAAGCTCTAAGCCTTTGACAAGGACTTATCCAATCCCAGAAGCTAGAAATCAAAGAAATAATGGTGATAGGCGACTCCCAGATTTTAATCCAAGCTATGGTCACCAAAACCTTTCCTACTCAAATGAATCTGCACCACATTCTCAAGAAAATCATGTGGCTCTCCCACTCCTTCCAAAAAATTGACTTCTTTCATGTGCTTCGTCATCTCAACACCAAAGCCGACCAAGCTGCCAAAGCCACCACCCACTTGAGCAGGGGTCAACTCTCCCTAAATGGAAATTTGGTTTTCGTCCCTCTCCCTTAGAGACATCCAGAGAGTGCTCAGCTAGGCCTCCCGGTGCAAGTGGCCTTCGTTTCCTCTCGATGTCATACTCATGGCAACCCTCCTTCGCCTCCCTTATCTGTCCCTTCTCCCATGCGACGATACTTATTTGCACTATTCACGTCCCCTCCCCTCCCCCTCCCTATCCTTCACCACACGTCACTCCTGTACCTCTGCACAGATCTCTTATCCCTCCCACATGGCACTCACGTGAGCCCCCCCTCCTACCATGGCGGTGCACGAACAAGATACTGTTAAATTCAGGAAGGTGGTGAATTTCTCCTGCTCATCTTGCCTTCCCAATTCTTTCTAGTGTCTCTCCTGGCTTGAGATCCCAATCTTTCCCCCAGTTAGTCTCTACCCATTTGCCTTGGCTAGGACTCCCTCCTGGTCTTTTTCCACCTCTCTCGCAATGGTGTCCAGTTCCAACTCAGCCACCCCCCCCTAATTCCTTTCCCTCCCTAGAAATTGAAATTCATAGGCTGAAACGCATGCTTATCGTGCATAGAGGATTCCTTCTCCATCTTGACGGGGAAGGAGGTCAGAGGTTCGAAATGATGGAGGAAGATCTAATCCAGCTAAGGGAGGAAGCGATAAAAGATCTCACCTACACAACTTAGGAAGCTAACAAAAACATTGTTGATATGGAACCAATAATTGAAAAGATGGAAATTCAAGCTGCAGGACATAGCCACCAGACAAATGTAGGGGGGAAGGCGACCATGAGCGCAAGCTCCTCCATCCCAGGTCGGAAGGTTTAATCCTGAATTCCTCTTCCCTGAAATTAGTTCTTTTTGGATCTCTGGTTCTCTTCTTTGTAAGTTGGAGTATAGGCCCTTATGCAACTCATACAATTGCATTGTAAGCCGGTTCTTATTCTGAGTTTGGTTATATTTTGGACTCTCAATTGTTATGGGAATTTTAGGAATTTATAGCATGGCAACCCCTTTTGTAATATTGAAGCTCCTGTACTAATTGCAGGGATGAATTATGCAAGTTTTCTCTACAATGGTTATACCATTGGTTTTAATATATAAACCCCTTTCTTGTGTAAAAAATAAAATATTACCATAATAGACTTAAGACTAGTCTATTTTATGAAAGTTCACAATCATTCACATGATAATTTTCAAAGGCATAATTAAAATATGTCTCTCTTTCATATGGTAGCTAACAACAAGAGAAAATATGTATTATACCATGTCATACATAACACTATTGCACACTTTCTATATGATCATTTCATACCTGCTCATTATGAAGAGTTGCATACAACCCACTCAAAACTATCATTCAAATTAAACAACATAGCATAACCTTCAAGATGAAGACAACTAGTTAAAAATGGTATTATCCAAAGCATAACAAGTACAATTTCATGTTCAACAATTAAACACATCCATGCATTCA
>ML777219.1:1238153-1256038 GCA_009831015.1 Picea engelmannii | reverse complement strand
GGGTTGCGAGTTAGTGGGTTAGTATTTTTAGCCTATATAATGGGTTTGTGTGTTCAACATTAGGGGTTATTGGTTTACAGGGTTAGCGATTACTAGGTTAGATGTTAGTCAATTAATTGTCATTAGGAGTTAGTAGGTTAGATCTTAGTCAATTAGTTCTCATTGGGGGTTAACAGACAAGTGACCATTAGTGGTTGGGTTTTAGGGGTTATGGATTGCTCTCTTAGTGGTTTAGGGATCATTAGGGGATATAAATTTAAATGGTTGGTGTGTTAGGGATATTGGTTAAATCTCAATTAATCATTTAATAGGTTATTAAGGAAGAATTTATTGTGTTATTGCTTAGTGGGTTAGGATTTAGTGTCTTAGTTTCCATCTAGTTAGTGGTTAGTGGGATAATTTCCATACATGGTTAATGGGTTATGGTTATGTGTTAGTGGGTTAGTATCTTTAGGGTTAGTGAGTTAGGCATTAGGGGGTTAGTGCATTAGGGGATCAAGGATTAGTGGGTTATGGGTTAATGGATAATGTGTTGGGGATTAGAAATCAAAGGGTCACATGTTAGTGTGTTAGGGATTAAGAGTTAGTGGTTATGGGTATTAGGTTAATGGTTAGTGGGTTAGACATTAGAGTGTTTTTTTAGAACTAGAGGAATTTGTAATTTCCATGGATTACCTAGGTGAGACACAAGTTCAAATCTAGCTAGCTTCCACTATAACCCCTAGATTAGTGCCAACAACTTGCAATCCAATGCCTAACAATAAACTTATGACATAACAAGAGTCAAGAAGTTCAAAGACACACACACAAGGGGGGTCCCACTCTTGGGGGGCGTCTACCCTTCTATCCTTATCACAACAAGCCAAAATATCATTGCGGATTTGAACCTGGGTGAGGAGAGTGAGATACCTACCTCCCAACCATTCAGGTTTGGTATTAGAGTGTTAATATGTAGGAATGTATGTGTCAATGAGTTAGTGGTAAGTGTCTTAAAGGTTAGGGGTTAGTAAATGAGTGCATTAGGGTTTAGTTTATTAGTTCATAATGGGTACTTAGTGGGTTAGGGGTCAGTGCTTTAGGGTTTAATGCATTAGTTCTTAATGGGTTAGTGGGTTAGGGATTAGTGCGTTAGGAAATTAAAGGTTAGTAGGGTAGGCTTAATGGTTTTGGAGTTCAAGTAGGTTAGTATATCAAGAGTTAGTGGGTTAAGGGAAATTAGGTATTAATGGGTTTAGAGGTTGTGGGTTAGCAGGTTAAGAGTTGTTAAAGGTTATTGGGTTATGTAATCTAGGTTATTAACATAAAGTAATATTTGACATTTAAAAAACTAATATTTGTTAAAAACTTTAATCAAAGGTTTTATTTTCTTAGTTATTTTAAGTTATTATGGAGAACCATGTGACCAAAAGGAGATCTTGATGGAAAATGAGGCATGTTAGGCATGTTTTGGGTCTCTACTTATGATGCCAAAATGCTCATACTAGTGTTTTAATATGTTTTCACATTTGGGATGCTATCAAAGTTGCTTGTTATATATATGTTAAAGTAGTAATTAATATGGCAATCTCTCTTTTAATGTTATAATAAACATAATAATATATTATTTTAGATGTTAGTGTGATGTAAATACAATCCTAGTTATGGGTGAAACAATGTCTGTAATTAATAATGAGCATTAAACAAAATAAAAATAATTTCAACAAGACATTGTGTCAGAAATTTTTCTTACTTGTTTCTTTGGTAATATTTCCTTTGAAATCTTGTAATGATTGTCCAAGTTTAGGTTCCATAAAAAAAAACCACACAAATCTATTATGATGGATGGGGCGGGACTTGTAACCAACATTGTGATGACTAAACCCATACCATTGATATTGGTGGACTAAAGGGATTATCTTGCAAATGGGACATTCTTGATTGTGACCTAATATTTTTGGTATCCTCCATTGATCATAATTAAACAACTTATAGCTTTCATGAAAACCAATTGTGATATTTTTATAATCTGAACTTTGTTCCTTTGGTACGAGGTGTTATGAAGTTTCTGGGGTTTTGTTGTGTTTTTTAGAAGTGTCATTGCCTTACCATGCTTTATATCATTAATTTCTTGAGGTGCAAGATAAGTATAAGTTTTATAGGTGTTATAAGTTTTAGGGATTAGGAGTTGTAGTGGTTATGTCTTATATTATGGGTTATATTGTACCGTGGAAGTGGTTATTTTTGTTGGAATTCATATGGGTTAGGAATGAGATGGGTTATAGGGTTATGGATCAAAGGGTATAGGAATCCACTGTTATTTTAGTTATATGCAATAGAATGTGTAAGGATTAGAGAGTATATGTCTTTATAGATACCAAGGGTTCTATTAGTTGTGAATGGGATATGGGTTATTAAGATTATAGATAGAAGGGGATAGGGAGGTTATATTAGGGTTTATAAGCTTAAGACTCTAGTGGCCCTGAAAGTTTAAATTTTGTTGAAGACCTTGATTACATATATAGCATCCAACAAAAAACCCATCTGGTCAAAAGAAGTGTTACCATTGCGAGGTTTATGAGGATGACCATGTTGAACTCTATAGGTGAAGAAGCCAAAAAAAATCTTAGGAAAGATAAATACATTTAATACATGAGAAGGAATAAATCATCGAATATTTTACAACCCAATGATTCTAAGCCACAAAGAAAACCATGGAGTAGGCTGTAGAATTCTTGCAGAAACCCCGATAGATCTAGAATTCTAGTTAAATTGAACACATGCAATTTGCTGATATTCAAGAGATGAGAGAAATTTTTTTCTCCACAAATCAAAGAATTGTATTAATAAAAAATGAATATACATGAGCAACCATCCTCAAAAAGAAGAGAGGAGGTGAATATATAGAATTTCCAACATAGAAATTCTAGTCAAAAAAAGCTAGAAATAGCTAAAATAGGTGTCATAAGCTAAGGGGGACCACATAGTTCGACCTAGACCACTAAATATACATGTCACACACTCATTAATTTCCACAAGAGTTAAGTGATGTGCATTATCTCACTTAAGCTCACTTAAATGACAAGAGAAGCAGTTCCAACTCACTTAACTGACCCGAAATAGTAGTTACTAATAATAGTAATGGAAAAAATCATTAATTAAGGAATAAATCTCTCACTCAAAGAGGAGGTGTGAATTCCCTAATAATAGATGATTTTTTTCATGGGGGAGTTAGAATAAAGCATGAATAAATCAAGAAAATCAAGAACCGGGAGTTGAGTCTTGATCTAAAATTAGCATTTTTCCCTAAAATCTAGGGATGAAGCGCCCTTCTTCTCTATCTGGCCAAATTAGGTGAAATAAATTGTAAATGAATCTATTAACCAAGATCTAGGAGTCTAGGCTAGGTATAAACTAATGTAAGTTAGGGATATGCTCCAACACCCCCCCTTAAGACTAACTGTAATGACACAAAATTTAAGTCTCGACAACTTGGCCATTTTAGGTACTCATTACATCAAAGAACTCCTCATGAAAAGAGGAAAGAGGAAAAACCTCGTGGGGAACCCACCCCACAAAAGAGGAAAAAAAATTATGAGTGGCCAAAAGTGACCTACTCAGTTGTCTCCACCACTCCAAGCATAGCTCTCAGTTCTGAAAATTTCTTTCCAGTGAAGGACTTGGTGAAGATGTATGCAACCTGCTGCTCTATGGGGCAGTACTGTAGTGAAATGAATCTGTCATGGATCATCTCGTGGATGTAATGCATGTGATGAACTTCCCATCTATGAGAAGCGGCAATGACCAAAACTAGTCGAATGGAGTCCATTTTTGCAACAGGTGCAAATGTCTCTGTGTAGTCTATGCCATGTACCTGTGAGTATCCTTTTGCTACAAGTCGAGATTTGTACTTGCTGATCTCACAATCTGTAGAAATATTTTTTCAATATACCCATCGGCAATGAACAAGCTTTCTTCCTTTCAGAAGTGGAGCCAAGTCCCATGTGTTGTTGTCCATAAGAGAAGAGTACTCTTCATCCATGGCAGCCTCCCAGAGTGGGTTTCCAATAGCCTCAGAGCGTGACTTTGGATATGAACCAAGTGACATATAGAAATGTATGGGAAACAAAGGTTCTGTGGCATCCAGGGCTTGAGGAGCCCCAAAAAACTGTGATCTAGTCCTTCTTGTATCTGCAAGATCACCGACTAGTTCACCCGCATCTTGCAGGGTTTTCTCTGCCCAAATTGGAAACTGAGTTGGAGAAGCCATGACCTACTCCTCATCCTATGTATCAGACCTAAAATTATTCTCTGATGGATGTTTTTAAGTGCTTGAAGAAGTTTCTGGCTCCTCCTCATCAGTGACAACAAGCGGTTCCTCAGCAGGGTCTTTTGAAAAATCATGCAGTGATTCTTCTTCAAACTTCACACTTCAAGCTAGAATGAAATTTTCATTGTGAGAGTCCATAAATTTATATCCTTTGACACATTTAGGATATCCAAAAAATATTCATTCAACACTTTGAGGCTCCAAATCCTTCCTCTTATCTGTCAGAATGTGAGCCCATGCTCATGAACCAAAAATACGAAAGTGCGACACTTTCGGTTTCTTACTAGTCCAACATTCAAAAGGAGTGGTGCCTTTGAGTGATTTGTGAGGAAATTGATTCTGAATGTATGTTTCACAATTAATAGCTTCATCCCATAGCTTGGTAGATAATTATTTTGACTGGAGCATACAATTGGCCATCTCTTTTAAGGACCGTTTTTTCCTCTCCGCAACACCTTTCTGCTGTGGTGTATATGGCACTGTGTGTTGTAGTTGTATACAGATTGAAGGCTTCAGGAATGGGCCCATAATTTCACTATGAATCATCCCAAGAGGTGAAGAAGCTCTCTATGCTTTCCCTTTTTCAAACTTTTTCTCTGGATGCTTGCCAAGAATGCATCCTTGACATAGACCGCTTGTGAATTTAATAGCTGGCAATCCTTCTACCATGTTTTCCTTGTTGAGTTGATGCAAGTACTTATAGTTTAGATGGCCAAATATTTCATGCCATAACCTGTTGATATCATTATATTGTGACAGAAATACAGTGCTAATAGATTTAGGAACAAAGTGGGAGAAGAAATACAAATGAGAACCATGATCTGCAATTCCATGTGCAAGTTGTAAGCCTGTGGAAATGTCGGTAATCACTACGGAGTCCGGAGTGAACTCCACCTTCCTTCCAGACCCGGAATGAGTGATCTGATATATTGAGAGAATATTTTTGGACAGAGAGGGAACATGAAGCACATTTGTGAAGCATCCCCCTTCAAGATCAACAATTCCTTCTCCGCACACCTTTGCAAGTGTGGCATCTCCCAAGTAAATTGGGGATATTGTGCTTTCTTCAATGGAGGAAAATTCATCTTTTGATGCATCCATATGGTTCGATGCACCTGAATCAAGGATCCAAACTGATGGAGTGGATGTGATAGCCATTAAATCATAACCATCTCGTGCTCTCCCTCCCATTCTGTTATCATCTTTCTTCTTTGCATTTTCGGGCACCGTGAGATTGTGTTGTTGCAATTGCTTAGCCATCTAATCGATAGTCTTCCTCATGAAATTTTATTCGGGATGAAAACATTTGGAACAATAGCTGAAATTTTTTCTTTCCTTCTTATTCTTCTTACCCTTAGGCTCAAAATAGTTCTCTGAAGATTGTGCAAATCTCTCCTTCTTCAATTCAGGAAATTTACTCGTTCCTTTTTCCTTGTCTTTTCCACTGCTCTTTGGAGCATCAGTAGCCGCAATTGCTTGGTTCTTGGAACGCTTTATGACACCCATTTGGAATAAATTAGCTTTCTCTTGAGTAAATTCTACAATGAAATCATTCAATGGAGGCATTTTCCATTTTTCCTGAGTCAATTTAGATGCTTGAAAAGACGACACAAATATGAAATATTCAGGGGCTAGTTTTGAGAGAATTGAAAGGATGAGTTGTTCTTCCCCTTTCGTGACTCCACATGAATTAAGTTCAACGAGGAGGGATTTGAACTTGGTGAATAATTCTTGTAGGTTTCTGAAATGAATTGGACTTAGGGATATGAGTTCATTCTCCAGTTGATGCACTCTCATTGCATCCTGCTTGCCGAATAGTCCTTCGAATGTGGGCCAGACCACATCGGGAGTAGTGGCTCAATTGCCATGAAAGACAAGATATCTAGAAATTGATAGGAATATCAGCCCAATTGATTCATATAATTTATTGAAATACTTTATCTTCTCCATTGCAACAGTCGGTTCTTTCTCCGTTCCCATGTTACCCGGTAAAGCCCTTTGCTTCAGAGGAGCAGAGAGATCTCTGTCTTCCATTCGAAGTAATTGAAAGGATTTAGAATGAGTTTTTTGGGATGAGAGAGATGATCCATTTATTCTTTCTACGCCTCCTGATGATCTATACCTGCAAACAAAACCATGTACAATCCACTAGATTCAATCTAGCTCTGATACCATGTAGAATTCCTGCAGAAACCCCGATAGATCTAGAATTCTAGTTAAATTGAACACATGCAATTTGTTGATATTCAAGAGATGAGAGAAATATTTTGCTCCATAAATCAGAGAATTATATTAATATAAAATGAATATACATGAGCAACCATCCTCAAAAAGAAGAGATGAGGTGAATATATAGAATTTCCAACATAGAAATTCTAGTAAAAAAAAGCTAGAAATAGCTAAAATAGGTGTCATAAGCTAAGGGAGACCACATAGTTCGACCTAGACCACTAAAGATACATGTAACACACTCATTAATGTACACAGGAGTTAAGTGATGCACATTATCTAACTTAATCTCACTTAACTGACAAGAGAAGCAGTTCCAACTCACTTAATTGACCCGAAATAGTAGTTACTAATAATAGTAACGACAAAAATCATTAATTAAGGAATAAATCTCTCACTCAAAGAGGAGGTGCGCATTACCTAATAATAGATGATTTTTTTCATGGGGGAGTTGGAATAAATCATGAATAAATCAAGAAAATCAAGAAAATCAAGAACCAAGAGTTGAGTCTTGATCTAAAATTAGAAGTTTTCCCTAAAATCTAGGGATGAGGTGCCCTTCTTCTCTATGTGGCCAAATTAGGTGAAATAAAGTGTAAATGAATGTATTAACCACTATCTAGGAGTCTAGTCTAGGTATAAACTAATGTAAGTTAGGGATATGCTCCAACATAGGCCACCTCTACCTTTGAATACTAATCTAGTGACTTCATTGCCATCTAACAAGAGTACCACTAGTGATAGTGTGAAAATAAATGTCAATGTAGTCAATGTTTTAGCTAAGATAGCAGTTCTAGTTCCCCTTTCAAAGCTAATCAATATTCCCTCAGAAATGGACAAGGTGAAGAAGTATCTTAATCTAGAAGCAACAAAATACCAACCCTTAATTTTGAAATCCATTCATCAAGATAGGTAAAACATGAGTCATGCACCTTTCTTCATAACCTTGGTACTAAATGAAATTATTCTTCATCAATGTATGTTGGATTATAGGGCCTCAAATAATGTAATTTCATTGCAATTCATGAACCAATTAGGTCTAAAGACTACAACACCATATTGGAACGTATGTGGTGCAAATAGAGATAAATCAAGGTGTGTGGTCTTATCAAGGAACTAAAGGTCAGTCCAGCTGCATATTCAGACATATTTGTATTGATGGATGTGACATTCGTAGATGTACCAAATGTTTGGGGAATGTTATTGTCCAAAAATTGGGCTACATGTTTAGGCGGTAATATTCAAATAGATTTATCTTATGCAACCATCCCAACTTGTGAGGGTACTTATGTCACACTTCATAGGGAACCAACGATGAGATACCAAGTTGAATATCAATGATTAAAATAAATTGATATGGGAATAAAATGATTAAAATCAATTGGGGAATCTAGTCTCATTATATTAAAAGTAAAACGAGCATATGTTCCTAAGAATTAAAGGTTAAAAATGACGAGATGCAATATGGGATACCATGGAACTATTTGATGATTTCACAATCGAAGTAGTTCATATAGAGAAAAATTGTGTTGTTGACGTACTAGTATGAAATATATATCTACTTTTGATAAGTCCCTAGGATGATCAAAATATGAAATAACACTACTCTAGATTAAAAGACGGACATTGAAAATCTCAGTTTGATACTTTGCAATCTAGATGGACCTTCAATCAAATACAAATATGAAACTTGGAATCATTAACATATCTACTAGAACATATGAAAAATAGGGTTTATGGTTTCCATGATGAATTGATGATGGAAGAAAGTGGGTGTGTTAGTCAAATTTGAGTCCAGAAACCCTCCCATATTGTTAAGGCATGTGAATAGTCTATCCATGACAAATTTTAGTGTTTACAGAAACTGTTTGAAAACATTTCAACGTTAGCCCTATTCGTAGGTCCATGTTGTCGGTGTCTAGTCCTCGTGCAATTTTCGTTCCTCCTTCATCGTTCCTCGTTCCTCATTCCTTGACCATGGTGTAGTCCCCAAGATCCATTATTTTTGTACAAAATTACATACTAATGGCATAAAATTATCGACGAAAGTTTTTCATCAATAGTATAGAAAATTTGTCGCAAGATTATTTACATTCGTCTCTCTTGCAACGATATCAAATGATGCTTGGATTCATTTCATATTTGGCTTATCAACTTGAAATCTCAATTTGATACTTTGCAAGCTAGTTGGACCTTCAATCAAATACAAATATGAAACTTGGAATCATTAACATATTTACTAGAACATATGAAAAATAGGGTTTATGGTTTCCATGATGAATTGATGATGGAAGAAAGTGGGTGTGTTAGTCAAATTTGAGTCCAGAAACCCTCCCATATCATTAAGGCATGCAAATAGTCTATCCATGACAAATTTCAGTGCTTACAGAAACTGTTAAAAACAATTTCAACGTTGGCCCCATTCACAGGTCCATGTTGCCAGTATCTAGTCCTTGTGCAATTTCTGTTCCTCCTTCATCATTCCTAATTCCTCATTCCTTAACCATGGTGTAGTCCCCAAGATCCATTATTTTTGTACAAAATTACATACTAATGGCATAAAATTATCGACGAACTTTTTTCGTCGATAGTATAGCAAATTCATCGTAAGATTATTTACATTCGTCTCTCTTGCGATGATATCAAATGATTCTTTGATTCATTTCATATTTGGTTTATCAACTTGAAATCTCAATTTGATACTTTTCACACTAGCTGGACCTTCAGTCAAATACAAATATGAAACTTGAAATCATTAACATATCTACTAGAACATATGAAAATTAGGGTTTATGGTTTCCATGATGAATTGATGATGGAAGAAAGTGGGTGAGTCACTCAAATTTGAGTCCAGAAACCCTCGCATATCATTAAGGCATGCCAATAGTCTATCCATGACAAATTTCAGTGCATACAGAAACTGTTTGAAAAAATTTCAACGTTGGCCCCATTCGCAGGTCCATGTTGTCGGTGTTTAGTCCTCGTGAAATTTTCGTTCCTTGTTCATCTTTCCTTGTTCCTTGACCATGGTGTAGTCCCCAAGATCCATTATTTTTGTACAAAATTACATACTAATGGCATAAAATTATCGACAAACTTTTTCCGTCGATAGTATAGAAAATTCGTTGCAAGATTATTTACATTCGTCTCTCTTGCGACGATATCAAATGATTCTTGGATTCATTTCATATTTGATTTATCAACTTGAAATATCAATTTTATACTTTGCAAGCTAGCTAGACCTTCATTCAAATACAAATATGAAACTTGGAATCATTAACATATCTACTAGAACATATGAAAAATAGGGTTTATGGTTTCCATGATGAATTGATGATGGAAGAAAGTGGGCGTGTCACTAAAATTTGAGTCTAGAAACCCTCCCATATTGTTAAGGCATGAGAATAGTCTATCCATGAAAAATTTTAGTGCTTACATAAATTGTTTGAAAAAATTTCAACATTGGCCCCATTCGTAGGTCCATGTTGATGATGTCTAGTCCTCATGCAATTTTTGTTCCTCCTTCATTGTTCCTCATTCCTCATTCCTTGACCATGGTGTAGTCCCAAAGATCCATTATTTTTGTACAAAATTACATACTAATGGCATAAAACTATCAATAAACCTTTTTCGTTGATATTATAGAAAATTCGTTTCAAGGTTATTTACATTCGTCTCTCTTGCGACGATATCAAATGATGCTTGGATTCATTTCATATTTGGTTTATCAACTTGAAAACTCAATTTGATACTTTTCACACTAGTTGGAACTTCAGTCAAATACACATATGAAACTTGGAATCATTAGCATATCTACTAGAACATATGAAAAATAGGGTTTATGGTTTCCATGATGAATTGATGATGGAAGAAAGTGGGTGTGTCACTCAAATTTGAGTCCAGAAACTCTCCCATATCATTAAGGCACGCCAATAGTCTATCCATGACACATTTCAGTGCATACATAAGTCTTTTGTCTTTTTTCAATGACTATGTAACGAATCTCAATTCTAAGAAGATTCAAATAGGTAACAATATTGATGAAATCTTATACGATCATGTTGGTATAAAAATGAAAGAGCTTCTCTTGGTTTCAAGAATAATTTATCCTATACTTAAAAAGGCCAACCACGTGAAGGTGGAAGCTCACATGGCCCCTCCCCTCCCCCTCACATCACTCTCAATTGATCCCCAAAACCCAATCTATAAAATATAAAATAATCGAAAGCAATGTCCTATTAAGATTCATGCATAGAAACTACAAAAACAAAAATTAATGAAGGTACATCAAATTATGTGTTTCTAAATGATAATTTTAGTCTACCATGTACTTTACTATATTGAAAACTATTTTCAAGTTTCAAATAATAATTAAACAAGATGTAACCTAGGATATAAAAACGTTGCATAAAACTTAAAAACATGTAATTAACCCATGACATTAAAAGTAAATTATTTTAAGAGAATAATGCATACAAATTAAAATATTATATAGTCACGCGCCTAATCCAACCTCAAAATATGTGTAATCATCATTATTCTCTATCTTGATCTTCTTCATCGAACTCAACATCTGTATCATCATCTGGTTTTGAAATGATGTTGAAAGGATTGATGATATCATCATCATCATCAATGTCATTTTCGAGCATATTTTCATCGACATCATCATCATGAATTGCAATATTGTCTCCTACGCCTAGATCATGATCTTCTTTGTTTTGTTCATCTGTCGACCCTCCATGACCTTCCAGCTCTGTCTAATATTCTGTCGAATCATCTTCTTGATCTTCAATATCATCTTCTTCCTGTAAATGAGTATACTTAATTGGCCTTCCTTGTGGATCATATCTAACAACAAATGACCAATCCCTTTCACCTGAAACATTTGAGTAAAATACCTGTTCACATTGTCTTGGAAAAACATAGCGATCATGTCCTCTTTCAAACATCGTTGTTTTGATCATTGGTAATCCGTTGGAATGTTGAATAACAGTTCTTTCCTCATCACGTTCATGCATTTGTAACCTATACCATTTGACATCAAACAAAACTAATTTGAAGGAATTAAAGTCACACTCAAGTATATTGTTTAAATACCCATAGTATCTATTTTCAGACTCTCGAGGATGTCTGTCACTCCTAGAGGAAACATTAGTAACCTGTAATACTTTAGTTACCCCACTATCAGAATTTTTCCTTGTTTCATCCAATTGTTTGATGCGAAATTTACGACCATTGCACCACATAGCCTTGTGGTGTTTCAAATGCAATATGTTAGATATGTAAAAGATGCATTGTCAATTAATAAATTAACATATATTTATATAACTTCAAAAGTATCTGCAAAATACAGTACACATGTAGTCACATTAGTATAATATAAAATAATTGAATAAAATGGGTCAAATTTCTTACCTATCCATCTTTTAAACCATATGCTAGATCAATTTCCCTCTGCGTACCATTGGCATCTCTGTTACGACGAGCTTCTCTAACCAATTCAGACAGTCGTTGCCATGATAACCTACCTCCATTATGTTGTTTACATCTTTCAATCCATACATTCATCCAGTCAAGACTGTTTGCAATGTATAAATGTAGTGCATCCCACTCTAGAGCAACTGAATCAAAAAAACATAATTCACCAATATTAAATATTAGTTATAACGTACAATATGAAGGTAATCATAGATATTTATAATTTATGAAATAAATCATATTAATATATTAATGAGTATGATCATATACACAAAAGTGAAACTTTATATGTATTATTAATATAAATTTTCACAATTATTAATATATTACCTCTCATTTTTTTCATTCTACCTTTCCCCAAGAGATGCTCCCGATCTTCAAATTTTTTGATGGAGTTCACATCCCAAATGTGATCCACTGCATGCATAGTTGGCACTGCTAATTTAGGAAGATACTGTCTAATATACACCATGGATTGATATACCATATATCCTCCACCATAGAACCCTCAGGACATGCTCTTTGTCTAACCAACACCTTCAATGCTTTCAAGTGCCTCTCCACCATCCACATTGACCTTGTGTGATCAGCTCCACAAATTTCAATATCCTCAACTCTGTGTATGAGGTAGTGTTCTTGTGCATTGAAAAATGTAGGAGGTATATACTTTTTCATTTCACACATTAGACGATAAATTTATCTCTTCCAATACTTTATATCATCTTCATGGATTTCTTTCAATGACAACCATCTACATGAGACCGTGACATAAGAAAATAACATGTTTCAACATAACATAATATAATATATTACTTACATTACAAGTAAAACACGTGTCATTAAGTACAAAAATAATTTGAAAGAACATTTTGCATATAAATCAAAACTACATCTTACCTCATGTATTTTCCAAGGTCATATATAGCTTGTTTGATGTTGTTTTCAAAGGCGTTAGGGAGAGATAGCAGTAGAACATACTATAACAACAAAATGAATCGTTATTTGTTTCGACCAAAGTAGACAAGCAAAAACAAAAAAAAATAAAAGATCTATAAGGCCAATATATATAAATATGTATACCAAAATTATTACCTTAATGAAGGTATGCCAATCATGTGTTTTTACCCCACCAAATTCACCTTTCTTCGTTAAGATATTTTAATGTTTGAAGAAAAACTCGTGGGAAATTTAATTCTTTGAATGACCTCTTTTACATCATTTCTTTGTTGCTCTGTTAATAACCATGGAAGGTTATTTCGGTCTAGTACTCCATATGATATATTTGAATATCGGATCACTCTTCGCATTGAATGATTGGCTTTCTGAATGTCAGTACAAATTTTGACAATTTTGTCTTTGTCCCTCCTACCATCTATGATTCTCCATAATGTTTCAGTCACATTCTTCCCGATATGAATTGTATCAAACAAATAAGCTATGTTTAGCTTCTCATAGTAGGGAAACCTCATGAATTGAGCGGGATAAGATTTCATTCCTCATGAAAGCCCATTATTAATACCTTCATGATGATTGTGGCCTTCATGAAGAATAAAAGAAATCACAAAAATAATTATCAAATACGGTAAAATAAATTCAATGATTAAAATAAACATTCAAAACATTACAYGATCTACAATACATTATGAAATTGAGTACCTTGACGATTTCTATTATATTCCAACCTCCATAGGTGAGGTGTCATTCTTCGTGGTTTTAAACCAGTCTCTTCTTTCCCATTGAAAATATGTTTTTTAGTAGTACGATACCTATGGTTCTTAGGAAGAATGTGCCTATACTCATCAAACATCATCTTTCCTAAACTTTTGAATGATGATACTTCATCTTAGGGCCACAAACTGGACATGCAAATTTACCCTTTGTTTGAAGACCTGCAACAAATGGATTAATGTCAATTATACGATGAGATTATTTAAAAAGTAAACATACACCATGATAACATTAAAATATTATATAGTATTAAAGAGAAATATTAGAATGCTTATACATACCACAAAAATGTGTTAGTCTAGGGGCATCATGAATTGTCCATAAAAGTATTCCACGGAATTTAAATTTCTTCTCCTCGATTGGTTTATATATGTCGTACATTGTGATGCCAACCCATAAATTTAGTAGCTCATTGATAAGAGGCTCTATATATACATTCATATCTTTAACCTGGTACTTACCTAATTGTTTGAAATTACGCATAATTACTAAAGGAATGATATCATGTAATATATATAATTAAATAAATAAATAAAAAGATATTATGCAAAAAATGAAGCAAATGAAAATGTCAAATTCAAATAATTAATGTAAACAAATACCTAGAACAATCATTGTCAACATTATATGCTCCCTCTTTATTGACATCCAAGGAGGAATGTTATTGTTGATAACAAAAATAGGCCACACTGAATAAATAGACCTAAGCTCTCCGAATGGATTAACACCGTCAGCTGCCAATGAAAGCCTAACATTATGAGGTTCATCTTTGAAATCTGCCCATTTTCCCTCAATTTGCCTAAATGTAGAACCATCGGCAGGTATTCAAAGAACACCATCTTCACTTATGTTACATGCATTGTAATCCAAAAATTGTGGTATGCTTTCACACCTGAACAATCGCTGCAAACATGGAATTATGGGAATATGTCAAAGAACCTTTCGAGGCACCCTTTTTGTTACTTGATCGGTTTGATATCTACTGATAAGACATTACAAACATTTGGTTTTCGAAGCATGTTGTCCATAATATATAATATGGTCATTAGGACATGCATCTATAGTTTGATAATCCATTCTAATGTCTTTCATAATGGCATGCAAACCTTGATATGTGCGAGGTAAAATATTTGACGATGGTAATAAAAATTCACCTAACAATCTACAACATAACAAACAACTAGTTAATGTGAGAATATTAATCGTAAAAAATGCATTCTTATTTTACACATTAATTAACACTAAAAACAAATATAAAAAAATCAACATTTATGTACAGTATGAGATGAAACATATTACATACCTTAGTATCTGTGTCATACAAGTGTTCGACAAATTATTCATAACCTTTAAGTTCACCAACAACAATGTAGTGGAGAGAAGATTTTCTCTTGATCGTTCATAAAGTCGTTTATTTTCCTTTTCTAATAGAGGTTCATCATAAATACCAACATTTTCCCCATCCTCATCCGGCCGCGAAAACAAATCTTGGATCATTTGATTTGTCCCAACATCTTCTTCCATGGGATCATTAACTTGATTTATCCCATCATCTTCTTCCATGATATCCTCATTTGCTTGGTCATGATGATGTTCCTCAGCTTGTACAACATCATTTCTACTGATACTTTGTGCAATATTCTGTGGAATGTTAGAGGGAAACTCTAACTTTATAATTACAAACAATCATGCAAAATTAGTGTATACTATAACAAACATTCAAACAATATATATACATATATACAATTTTATATAAAATTGACAAAATAAAAAAAGAATATGAATATATAGCTAATTACCATGGGACGATATTCATTCGATCCACCATCAATGTGACCATATTTCCTAAAATGTTTTTTAGTTGTTTCTATTAAAATTCTTACAGGACGTCTGAGGCAACATTTTTTACAAGGGCAATAACATCTACCATCACACTTTTCACCCACTTTACTTTTTCCCCCACCTCTAACAACATTCTGCGACATTTTTCCACACAAAAATACCCTTTCGGAACCACCGTTGTTATCGCAAGATTGTCACAACATATTTAAATCATCAAATATTTATAGGCCAATTTTAGGTCACTATCGTCGCAATTGCGACGATAGTGACCTAAATTTTTTTTTCCACCTATTTATTTTAGGTCATTTTCAATGGTAAATTTTGATTAAATTATTATGGTCAACGTTCGTCACAAGAGCGATGGACAATCTATAGGCATCGCTCACGAGACAAACATTGACCATAATAATTTAGTCAAACTGTAGGCATTGAGATTGCGACGAATACGGGGTAGATTTAGAAAAGATGAACTTTTTCTCTTCCATGTTGCGACGAAAGAGTACTTTCATTGCAAGTGGTCGTCGCAAATATTTCAATGTGTAGTAGTGATAGATCTAATGTCTCAAATACTTCAGAAAAAAACTATTGGATATCGTGTCCCCAAGGGTGCCAAGAAGAAGAAGCCAGAAGATCTGAATCCCAAGAAAGACAATTCTATCCATGCCCTTAATTCCATCAACTCCTCTCCCGATGCTTTGATCGTAGATTCAGGAGCATCACATCACATGGCTTCCTCAAAAGAATTCTATTCTTGTTTGGATGCATGCAAAGGTCCTCCTATTCTGATGGGGGGAAACTCTTCTGTCGAAGTCACCGACAAAGGAAGGATTGAACTCACCAATGGAAGATTCGAGAATGTGTTGCACGTTCCCAAAATTTTTGTCAACCTTCTCTCTGTGTATTAGATGAAGAATTCCAACATCAAGAATAAATTCATATTCACACCAAATTCTGTGGAAATCTACGACATGTAAACCAACTCCATGGCTACTACTGGTAAGGTAAATCATCAGTCTAGATTGTATACATTTTTTGAATTCATTGAACCTGATTTTTCTTTACTGCTTACTCATGTTGATGAAAGTAGTAGGATATGGCATGAAAGGTTTGGACATTTTAATTTCATATACATGCAACATCTTAGCAAGAAAATATTGGTTGATGGTCTACCAGACATCCACTTCTCCAAGGGAGTATGTGAGGGATGTGTTCTCTAAAAACACCCTCAAGAGAAATTCGACAAAGGAAAGTCTTAGAGAGCTTCTGCACCTTTAGATATGATCCATAGTGACCTTATGGGTCCTTTTCCACATCCATCCATCAGCAAAGCAATGTTTTTTCTCATTTTTTTTGATGATTTCTCATGTTTTACATGGGTCTACTTTATCAGGAAAAAATCCAAGGTCTTTCAACACCTCAAAGATTTCAAATTTCTGGTTGAGACATAGTCAAGGAAAAAGACCAAAGTACTCTGAAATGATAACAGGGGAGAGTATGCCAATCATGAGATCCATGATATTTTCCATGAGGCAGTGATTTAGTTGCAACATACAGTTCCCTATACTCCACAACAAAATGGAGTTGTTGAGAGGAAACACAGATCTCTAAAGGAGATGGATGATTTCATGCTGCATGGAAGGTCACTACCATAGAGACTATGGGCCGAAGCACTTAATTGTGCAACATACATCCAAAACAGATCTCCCCTTATATATTTCAAGGATAAGACCCCCTACGAGGCTTGGAGCGGCCTCAAATCGTAAGTGACCCACTTTCGTGTTTTTGGTTCACGTGAATGGGCCCAGATTCCCTCTTAAAAGAGGAAGGCACTTGATCCATAGAGAAATGAGTGTATTTTTGTTGGATACCCCGATGGTGTGAAGGGATATAGGCTTATTGATATTCCTCATACCGGCTCATCATTGAGCGTAGTGTCCAATTCAAGGAAAGTGCAAGATACCAGATATATAAAATATGTAGAACAGAAATAAAATGCTAGTATAATATCCAACATAATCTTCACAATACACAAAAATGATATAATAATAGCAATAGAAATAGCACTTTGATTCAGAAAGCAATGTTCACAGGCCTCTTCGAGAAGGAAACCTCCAATCGAGCAGTGCTCTGTTACAATAATCTCCAAGATAGGGTTCTCATACCCTCGACCCTTATTTATACTAAATATGTCTATTAAGAGAAGCATCTAGAGGAAGATCCTTCTAGAAGAGGAAGCTTATATTAGGTCTTCTTACATCCGCCTTATTCTATTTTATTGAAAGGCCTTATTAATATTGAC